>VZUI01030979.1:0-23251 GCA_013401135.1 Cettia cetti | reverse complement strand
TTATTATTATTATTATTATTATTATTATTATTATTATTATTATTATTATTATTATTATTATTATTATTATTATTACCTACAAGAAAAAAGGTCAAGAGCTGTATAAAGAGATTGGCTTCTTGGAAAAATTCTTAGCAGGGCTCATTGAGAGAACATTAAACTAGATTCGAAGGGGGTTGGGGATGTAACCAAACTTGACAGAGATAAATTGTGCAAAGGGGAGAATTATAGTGACCACTCAAACAGCAAAAGGAGGCTTTAGAGGGGACACCTTCAGTGAGTACAAGCACCCAAAGATGTACCCACAGGACAGGACCACGGGGCACCCCCTTGCAACCCCGCTGGGAAATGGACACAGTCAAATGCTCCTGTGAAATTCCTGTACACCCACACATTTTTTATGTGGAACAGGAGGAAGGGGAGATCTGTGTGCAGTCACAGGGCTCTGATCTCACTGCAGTTACAGAGATGGGCTGGGACAGCTCCTGTGACTGGAATGTGACACAAAGGACTACCCACTGCTGAGGAGGGACAGAGCAGGAACACACAGGGGTGGATTTGCCCTTCACATGAGGCAGCACTTGGAGTGTGCTGAGCTCTCTCAGGGTGGGTGACAAGGGAGGAGAGAACTCATGGGTCAGGACAAAAGAGCTGGCCAGGAGGGGGGACACTGATGTGGCTGCTCCAGGATGCCCAAGCAGGAGGAGGAAGTGGGTGAGAACTTCTACAGACAACAATAAACAGCCTCACAGTCACAGACCCTGGCTCTTGTGGGGGAATTTCACTACCCTGACATCCACTGGAGAAGCCCAAACAATTCAGGACATTCCTGGAAGCACTGACGATATCTTCCTGGCACCAGTAGTGAAGGATCCCACAATGAATGGTGTGCTCCTTGACTTCACATTAACAAACAGTGAGGGCCTTGTTGGAGAGGTGAATATTGCGGGAATCCTTGGCAGTAGTGACCATGAGGTTGTGGAGATCAGTACTGGGTGAGGAGGAAAGAGGGGAGCGAGATCGTAACCATAGATTGTAGGAGAGCTAAATTTAGCCTCTTCAGGGATCTTCTTGGAATAATCTCATGGGAAAAAGTCCTTTGTGGAAGTAAGGCCCAAGAGAGTTGGTTGATAGTCAAGGACCACTTCCTTCACAATCAAGAATGATGCATCCTGATGAGCAAGAAATTGCAAACAGGGGGCAAGAGATCTGCATGGATGGATAAAGAACTCCTGTCATTACTCAAGTGCAAGAACTTCCACTCACCAGATCAGTCTGAATACAGAAACCCCTAAAGGAAAAGGAGAAAGCCTTAAAAGCTCTTTATTAAATGCAGTTTATTAACTGGCCACCTGTGTAGATGAGAACAAGCCTAAGACTTCCAGAAACCAAAACTCTAGAAAATAATTTCACCTTGAAGCAAGACTTACACTTTTAGATGTGGATACCATAGCTTTTAAAGTTATTTTCCAACTTTAAATCACTGAAGGTGCCCATTCTATTACATGGATAAATCAGGAATCAGGACTTCTCTGAGCTGATCCTTAGTCTCTGAAGCTCATGGCTCAGGCCCCTGTTGCCAAAGACCCATCTGTTCAGATATCTTACAGAGCCAATGGGAAGAGCCTGCTCAGCACCACTCATCCCACCCAGGAGTCCTAAATTGGGCCCTCACTTCAGTAGAATGAACTTTTATCCAAATACACAAGCTGACTTCTGCAGTCTTTTACAAAGTGAATATCATTTCAATAATTTTTATTACAATTTATTCAGCCAAAAAAAATTTCTAGATGACTGCCTGCTCTCTGCCTCAGTTTTCAGAACACTAAATGCTGTTATATGACAGAAAATTTATTTATGCAAAAAAAGTATCATTAAAAACCCCACAAAAACCTCAAAAACATCCTTTGAACTTAAATTTCTTTACCTGTTTAGGTAGCCCCTTATAAAGGAAAAAGCTTCCTACAAATGGACTTTCAATTCAATTTTGAAAAATACATTAGAAAACTGAAAGCAAATAATAATTTTCCTTTTGTCACCAAAATTGCTTACTTTGAAATTGCATTGCTTTCTCCTGCTTTGTTTAATATTTTCCCCCTCCACTTTTTACCAGTGGAAACACAATTTCTTCTTTCTAGAAGAATAAAAAAATCATTTCCCTTGCACTTTCTAGTCAGCTTGTTCTATATTCTTGTGGCATATTTTCCAAACCTGTTCAAACCTGACCAAACATGCTTTGTACTGTATTTTCAAGCCTCAGTTATCCCTCTATAAAAAAAACCTAGCAAGTTCCCACAGCTAGACCTGTTGCACTAATTGATTAGTTAATTTTCTATAGCACAAGAGCCAGTTGAAATGTTCTAATAATGAACAGGAAAGCTTGAGTTTCACTTCCTTATGGTATCAATTCACTGATTTAAGTGTCCTGGTTTTGACAACAAATTGTAGGCTGAGTAGCTTCAAAGACATCCTTGGTGCTTTTATTATATTTTTCTCCATTGTGAATGATATGTTAATCCTAGTCTGATTTTTTTTCCAAATGCTCACTTTTTGTTGTGCATCATCTACTGAGGACAGTGTTGTTCCTTATGGAGAGGAGCAGATGTTATCTACTTTGGATATGCATCTAAGAATCTGGTCTGAATTCAGCTATTTCTGGACCTCAGGCTGGCTTGATATCTCATGCAAAGATTGTTTATGAGCTAAACTCAGGGGCTAGATCCCATACCAGGGGAAGCTGGTAATGTGCTGGAGGGAGAAAACACCTTAAATTGTTTACAGTAAAATAAAGATCAGAGCAGCAGCACACAAACATGGGAAAGAGGGGAACACAAGCAGAGAAAACATGTGAAAGTCACAAATTGGGGAGGATTTCTGAACGGCAGGAAGATCCCTAGATCTATGTTCTCCATGTTCTTGAGCACATGCTGAAAACAAAATGTTGGGGCTTTTTTCAGTTAATTCTCTGAACTTGAAATAAAGACTTTTGGGCTCTGCTTTAATTCCTGCTGCATATGCAAGACTTTGGCAATTATTTTTCCATTGCTCCTCACTTTAATTTCTTTTATGGAATGAATGTCATAGTTTGTCAGCCTCAGTTCAGATTACGTTTCCCCTGCATTTACAAGATAGTCTTTCACAGCATGCCTCTGTGACTTCAGCCTGTTTCTTCAGAGCCAGCAATGCATGAGGTGTTGCCAAGTGTTAGAATTATTTTGCTGTCAACTCTGTGATCTTTTGTACTTGCTGTTTCACAGAGGGTTTGCAGAGGAATCTCAGTCCTCTATCAAAGACAGTTCTAGCTTGCATTGCTATGGAGGAACAATCAAAGGATAAGAAAGCTAAAAAAAAAGACTGAATATTGAATGCTTTTTTCATTTAATGATTTATGAGTCAACCCAAAGGTGTTAAGCAAGTCGACATTACTGTCATCACCATCATCTTCTTCCCTCCTTGTCCACCACAGGCTGCCAATCAACCAGCATACAGAGGGGCTTAGGACCATGATGTGCTCAGCTGAAGTGGGGACCTTTCACACTTTCCATAGTGAGATGCAATATTGAGTGAGTATAATTAAGAAGCCTCAAAGCTCCCTCTGCCCCTTTTCATGCGCTGCCCCTGCAGCCTTAAAGTCATGCAGATCTGCTCATAAAAAAAAAAAAACAAACATAATTGCCCTTAGGCAACTTGTTCTGTTGGAAATAATTGAGATAAGAATAACAGGAAATTGGTAGATATTGGCAATTAAGACATTTATTGTAATTGATTGTATAGCATGCTTTATGTTATTATAAGGTTTAATAATCAGAAACCCATAACTAAGTCGTCTTTGGCTGTGGAGAACTATGACCAATATGGGCCATAAAAATAGGAGCATCTGTAGTCATTGATGTTCTCTGATCTTCTAAATGCATGCTGGAAATTGTATTATCCAAGATAACAGAAAGGGAAATGTCTTGTTTCAGAAATAGTATGAACATAATCAGATTTGAGAAACCAAATGATTTTAGTAATATGGGGCACTGTGCACTGAGAGCAGAGAAATGGGTTTGTGATTGTAGTTAGCTACTCTGTAAATGACAGAAAATAAGCCACAGGGATTTCATCCTTCACTGTTAGCATGATTGCTATTTTTGACAATTCAATAAAAATTGTGTTTCTCAGGTGCCACACAGAGGAAATATGAAATGGGTTGACCAGAGTAAATTCAGAGTAGCCAGTTGCACTCTAAAGTTACTTTGGAGGAAAGAACTTCATGAAACTAAGTCAGTGAAAGTCTGCTCTAGGAGCCATGCCTTCCTTAATCAAGTCATTGTGCTCGTGCATTGTTCATATGAGAATCCTTTGAGTATCTTAAGTGCTCTTTTCCCAGCTGTGGTTTTGTGTATGTCCCTGCACATCACTGCAACTTACACCTGTCAATCAGCATCTCCTGGCTTAAGACTTTTATATGGCTATCAAGGTTTTTGGGACAGAGAAAATCTCTTTATTCCATGTTTATTAAGCTCCTAATGCAGCAAAGATCTGGTCCAGAACTGGTTTATATAGGTCATGTGGCAATTCAGATAATTAGCAATAATAAAAAAACTTCACAAGTACTACGTCTATAATTTGGTTGCAGTAGAAGGAATCAACTGTTTCTACTTAAAGGTAGATCAGTCATAGCTACAAAAGCTTGGAATTCCAAGCCTCAGGACAGCTATTGATGGTAATGATGTTATAGATTAAAGACAGAAGAAAACCCTTTTCTGCACTGGAATACTCTCCTCAAAAGTGAGAAGAAATGATCCACCATAGCGGGTAGGATGCAGGGCAAAATGGACTTTGAGTATGCTCCCTCTAAAATCACATATTTGCAAAAGATTGCAACATGAACACAGTTAAAAGAGAAGACCAGGACATGCCCAGCTGTGCTAAATATACATGCCTTATGTTTTTACTTCAGTCTAGTTTTGTCAAGTATATCTCTTACTAATTCCTTGTCCTTTTTGTTTAATAAAGCAGTGATCTAATGTTCGTGCCACTGAACACTATATTTTCCTTCCAAGGAAGCCATTAATTTATTATCCACATTTTGGATCCTTAGCTGCTTGGAAGATTAACAATTATACACCTTTGTATATTATTCCTAACTATGTGAAAATAATTGTCATATTAGAAGATTTGAACTAATCTGGAAGTTTATAGAGGACTAATTTTACATTAGGCTGTTAAAAGATATTTTCAAAGACCTTTTAGAAAAAAAGAGGATAAAATTATATTTAAGATATTTTTCTACCATAAAATGGCAGAGACAGTCTATCAATTATAACTTTGATATTATTAAATCAGACTCCCTCTGAGTTAGATGAAGTCAGTAGAAGTATAAAATCAGATTTTGGACTTGGAGTCAGGAATAGTAGTGTACCATTGTTTATGTTCATGGTACAGGAAAAAAAAAAAAGATTGATTGGCAATGATTGACTTCTCCAGCTAAAATATTTACAAAATTATTTAGCAAAGAACCTCTTGATCAAGGTGGACCCTAATTTAATGTATTTTGCATTCTCTTACCACACTTCACAGATTCTCAATTCGGTAAGACTTTCTTCTGAGGGATTTAAGACAATAAATCCAGGGATTTGTATTTCTGTGTGGGTACATATTTTTAGCTACTTATTACAAGACAAATTTTTCTTTTGTGTTTAAAGCTGAACCCCTGTGACAAATGGCCTTTCAAAAGATTATCTGGTTGAGAGACACTTAACACCCCCATGTGCTGATGTTTCACTGAGCAGGCTTTCAAAACAGGTTTTAAATTACATATTTTTCAACAAGCTGATCTTTATGAAAGAACAGCTGTTGAGTAAAGAGAAGAATGAGTAACAGACACAATGTGAAAATGTGGGAAAACTGGCAGCAAATAAAACTAAAAACACTTTGGCGAATGCCACCACACCTCAAAGGACCCTCTTGTTCATAAACAAATGGGTATAACTTCTCTTTTTTATTTATGCCTCAAAATACACTTTCTCTAGGTCCTGCTTGAGTCATTTCAGGTCAAAGTTTCAGCAGAAAAAGAATCAGGCAAATGCAGCACAGTTTTCTGCTGGATTTGTTACCTGGTTCAACTAGTCCAAGCAGCTTTAGGGAAAGTGCAGGTCCACAGAAAAGCACATGGATTCTGCATAGGAAAAGTTCTGAGGTCAGTTTGTGAAATTTCAGTCCAATTCAAGGGCTGCTGAAGTTTACTGACAACTTCATCATAATTTTATATATAAAGAATAGAACATCATATTCACAGAGCATCAATGGGTAACCTGCAAAGTAGTCACTCTACATTTCTCTAGGTATACACAAATAAAATTCCCTCTTCAGTTACAGAAAGAGGATACAATAAATAGTGTGAATTGTTTTCAGCTCCCCTATTTTTAAATTCTAGAACTGCTAGTCTGAAGGGTGGGGGGTTTGTGACTTTTTTTTGAGGGGTGTGTGATTTGGGAGTTTGGGAAGGTGTTTGATTGCTATTTGTGTCAGGTTTTTTTGGGTTTTTTAGTGATTCCAACTTGGCTTGAAGATTTTTATCACTAAATGAAATGGCGGGATGGTGAAATCCATTTGGGAAGAGCAGCTGCTCAACCAGAGCTTGCCTCACCATTCCCATTACCTCCAGAGCAACCTGTTGTTTCCCACCACGGGTAACTGAGCAAGGACAGACTGATTTAAGGAGCAGCAGCCATTTCTACAGACAGTTCAAAACACACCTCAAAAGCCTTTCCCCCTCAGCCACCCTGGGTCTCAGGTTGTGCAAGGCTCTGGGCAGGGGGGGAAAGAGGGCAGGGCACGTTTTTGCTGCACCAGAGCAACAGAGGGAAAAGTTCTATCTCCTCCCTCACCCTGCCCTGGCACAGCCAGCCATGCCAGGCAAGGGGCAGGTCACCATTTGGGGAGGGACATTTAGAGACGATCAGCATTCCTGGCTCATTACTAACTTCATGGCAAGGGAAGAGGGAAGGTGGAGGTTGTCAACCTTAATTAATGCCTGTTTTAAAAGCACTTTACATTCCTTGCCTGACGTGTGCTTCACAAAAGCCAAGAGCTGTTGTTGTTATTAACAACTTGCAACATAAACACACTTGGCCTGATTTTCCTCTCCCACACAAAAGGCTTCACGCTTCTTTAGGTCCCAACTGGGATGGAACAAGGAGGCTTTCTGTGGTCAGGGCAAGGGGAGGGCCCAAGAGGTGCCCAGAAGAAAAGCCAGCAGGAATATAAAAAATTATCTTGGCTATGTGCTTCATTTCTTAAAGGGTGAGCATAGAATCAAAACAACATCAATTGTATAAACCTTTGCTTCTGTGAGCTTCTTACGTGGCTGAGTGAAAAATTGTCTTGTTCGGAAAATTATTTTTTTCACAAATGCTTTTTTTCCTTTTTACTGTGTCAAACTGCTTATGATACAGCTAGAGCTAGGGAGACATCAAAGAAATTCTGCTGAGATGCTTTGATCAGGAAAAAAATGAACCACAAAAAAAAAAATAAAAAAAATAGGCAGGAAAGGAGACAGGGCTCATCAGCTTGGATCCTGAAATACTTTTCTGTAAAGCATTAAGATATTTGGAGAGGAAAAAAAATCCCCACCAAACACTAACCAGTTCCCAGATCAGTCCCAGAGGTTATAAGCTTTAATGTTCTGCAGGTCACAGGAGGCTCTTTACTTTGTCCTTGATCCTTTCAAGTAGCTGGAAATGAAAACACAGTGCAGAAGCTGTGGCTTCAATTAGACATAATATCAAAAAAGGGTTTATAGCTCTTCCCTGCTAATGAGGAAAAAAATAAGTGCTCTGGAGAACACCACCCCATCCTGCCAGCTGACGTCAACAGGGCAATCACACACATCTAAATATCATAAGTCAGGGTAGCTCACAAACACATTTTACACCTTTTTCCTTTACTGCCTGGCTCCTTCAGAGACAAAGCTAAATCTATCTCTTTTCTAAGTTTTTTAGAGTTTTCCTCTCATCTTTTTAGCACATCAAAAAACAAACAAACAAACAAAAAAACAAAACAGTTAAGGAAGAAGGTACTGGCTTCTTCATTTTTCCCCCTTCTCCTCTTATTTGCAAATTACACCAAGGAACCAAAACAGCTACCTCTGAAATCACTCTTTTTCTGACCAGTATGCCCTAATAGCAGAGAAGAGATGTCTAAGCTTTCCCTGGAGAAATAATATTAATTTTGGAGAGGACATGGATGAGGGAGTTTAAACATCAGTTTCAGTCTTCATTCTGCTTTACATGGTTTGTTGGGTGTGCACGTGTGCATGAGGACTATGTAAAGCACCTCTGCCTTTACTTTTGTGCTTTTTCACATAACTAAGTTTGTTGTTTGAAGAGCAGGAGGAGATCAACATTAAAACCAAAATCAAACCAAATAAACGAGCAATCAGAGAAGCTGCAGAATTGGAAATGAAAATTAAAGGATCCTTGTACGTTTAGACCAGATTTTAATAGCATAGCAGCTTTAACTCCTGAGTTAATACGATGAACAATGATCATACCAGCTTGGGTCTAGGCAGGGTCAGCATCCATATCCACAGGGTAAGAGTGCCTAAAAGCAAGGCTGAGGCAATGAATGACTACTGAAGCTCTTTATGAAACATCTAAATAATCTAGTCTGCAGAAAATACCTTGAAAACATCCCTCCACTATACAATGGAACTCAGAAAAGGAGTAAGAATGTGAGAATATTTGTGGGGTTTTTTAATGGTCATTACTGTAGCCCCAAGTAATCAAGTCTCTTCCAGTTAAAAGATATTACTTATCCTACATTTAATGAGAGAGAGTTAGATTCTGTTCTATTGCCCTTCTACATGTGCAAGAAGAAGTATTTTCCTTGCATCAACACCCGGAAAAAAATTGTGTATTTGCTTGGAAACAATTTTGCTCTAAGTTAACGGTAATTTAAATAAGGTATCAGTTACTTTCACATACTGTTATTACTTAAAATATAATGTAAATGTACAGAATACAGTGATGCCTTCAAACAGTATCTTATAGCCAGCATTTCACACATCAGTGTAGGGTGAAGTGCAATTTGATACAAGGTGGGAATCTGAGCTCAGCTTTCCATCCCCACCTTGAGTGTTTCTCAAAGAAAAGTCTTGAATGAGTCAGGTCTAGTTTTTGGAAGGCAATAGCTCCAGCCCAGCAAGGCCTTGCTCCCCTCCAGCACCACCACTGCTGCTGTCCTCTCTAGTGACCAGAGATAGAAGTGTGGGATCACAAAATTATTTACTAATGAGGTAAAATACTGGCAATTTCCTTAACTGAGACATAACTAAAATAAAACAAACAAACAATTTCTCAGAGCATTATATATTTTAACTTCTTCAAACAATTTTTTTTCTAGAGTCTTTAGCACTGTAGTTGTTTTTTACAAGCCTCCTAACCCAAACTGCACAAGGAGTTGCATAGCTCTAGCTGTTATAATGTAAAGTGCCAGAAAACTTTCCTAAGACCCTTCTGGTTAGTTATGACTTTGCAAAGCCCTAATCACTCTATGGATTTTGTGTCAAGGATGCAGGCTCCCTAGATCCTATTAATAGTACCTTTGATAACCATTTGTTTGCAGGTAATTAGTAGACACTTGCTGGCCCTTTACAGCTACGATGTTTAAAAACCTTGCTGAGTGTAGAGTGACCATGCAGAGTCTTTCCTGTTGAAGAACTCTCACATTCATTAGGCTAAAACCAAAGCTGAGCATGCCCTAACCCTTTACAACCCCTGCATGTGCTCTTCCCAGAGCAGCGGAAGGTTTGTGCAGTTTCCAGGCTTCTTAAATTAACTTTCACCATGCCTTGTCATGTAGATGTGCAATGAGAAACAAAAGTAGGGAAGCTGGTTCTGTGGAAAGCTCCAAGCTCACAGCTTTCCAAGCACATTTATCCATCTTCATTGCCTCCCCTGTGCCATGCAGAAGGGAGTACAAGCACCACAGTTCAGACTGCATTTTCACAAAAGACCATGAAACTAGCATTGCAGCCACTCATTTCAGGAATCATCACTTCACAAACATGAGTACTACCACTATTAATAATAATAACTTCCCTCAACACACATCCCTGGCTTTTTATTCTTTTACATAAGAAGGTGGAGCATTTCCAATCAGACATTTCAAAGTTTAGAGTTACCACTGCTCTGATGGTGCTTCTTGGGATGGCCAATAGCTACACAGGTGTAGGGACTACTGACAGTGCTTTTAAATTGTTAAAAAAATAGGAACTGAATGGCAAGAAACCTGCTCCTAAGGGTAGCTGTTCTTTGAGGTGGGAACATTTAATTTCCAATTTAATTTCAGACAGAATAACAGGAACACTTCTATTGCTCCCTTTTCACCACTGCATGTGGCAGAAAAAGAGGACAATTATTAGGCATTCTATTCCAGGAAAAATCCTGAAGCGAGTTGCTTGAAATTACACCTTAACTTTTTACTCCTAAGGAAAAGATCAGCACCATCTGTAAAATATCTACATACATGTAGGTGTAAAATTCTGTAAATGACTTTTAAAAATAAATCTGCTTTCAGAAATAATTAACCCTCCTCCATCATTCTTTCTTTTCTGGGTTAGAAGAGGAAAAAAATGATAAAATGTTTTAGCTACCCTCAAGCAAAGGTGTGGGGTTATGCTGGTGCTATTCTTATGTTTGATCTCAGCTGAATGTCAGCAAACCTCAAAAAACATTAAAATTACAAGGACTGAAAATTACAGAAGACAGCAGGTCCATGAAGCCCTGGAGAGCTGCACATTCTCTGTTCATATGCTAAAAAAGGCAAGTATAGAATGCTTTTTATTAAGTCCTTAATTGTTGAAAAGCAAAGTAATATAAATAAGATATATAAATAGAAATCCACAACTTTATTTATACCTTTTCTATCTAAACATTGTATATTTAGTTCCTCAGATGACAACCAGAAGAAGTTATGGCTCACCCTGCAAACTAGCAGAAGAGCTAGGTTTACTGGTTTGCAATGAGTAGTCAGCAAATAAGTTAGTAAACTGTCTGGAGGGTTTTTGGCAATTCAACAAGGAAAGTAACCAGCTTGATTAAGTGGTCATCCCCAAAGGAACTCCAGAAATACTACTTTAGCAAAAAAGCAGCCTGAAACAACCCAGGCCCCATCATCAAAAATGCTTTAATTAGAAGTAGTCATGCAGCCTTTAAAAAATGTTTTGTATTTCAAGAAAAGCTCTAGAACCAGATCTGGAACACATTTTTATACTTGTATGGCTTCAAAATTCAGCACAGTTGAGATATAAATCCAGGTACCTCCAGGTAAGTTATCTATTGAAACAAAGCATGACATTTTCCCACAGAGCAACTGTGAAGTATAGGAATTTTAACTGGGTGAAGAGGAGAGAATTTTTCTTTTCTTGAGCATAATAGAGCATATTATGTTTTATTTGTATGTACATTACATTAGTATTCCATGCTTTACTATAACTATGTAATGAATTGCATGTTGTGCATGTATTGTACTATTAAAAAAAACCAAAACCCTAAGTCACTGTTATAATGTAGAAGGGTGTAGGTAAAATTTGCACCCCAGTCAATTTGATGTCAATTCAAAATAAGCCTCTCTCCTCTCCAGCAGGTAAAAAGGAAACCAAGTAACTTTAGATTAGTACAGTTAAGAGGCAAACTCCACCTGATATAATAAATACAGGCCAGATAAATAGCAGTATCTTCCTGAGAAGATTTTTTCCCTGCTTTCTTTCAGACTCATTTCCCTCTGTGAAGAAGAGCACAAGGCATTTTTTACATTCTTACTTCAAAATACACAATAAATCTTCAAAAACTTCTTTTTTTAATGTAGTATACTTCTATTTAAGATTATTATTGTAGCCTCATTTATTGTGAGATGAACCTCAATCTAATTTTAGTGAATTGCTGGAAAATTTCTGTCTTCACATGTGCACCTGAAAGGAAAGCCCTTTTTACATCATAGATCCTCCAATGAGGTCCACAGCACACAAATGGAGCCAGTGAGCTCAGAAACCAAAATCCTCTGATTCCAAACCGAGTGGGGCACTTGCCTCTTCATCTGAAATCTCACATGGGCAGACTGCTTGACATTAGGGTATCTGTTCTCTAGATTTGTACCACAAACAGTGATCCAAAATACAATTTCCAAACAACAAAACTTTCTCTAACAAAGCTTCAATTTTCAGCAATAAACAGCTAAAAGTACATTTGTTTAAAAATATTTCTATAAAGAACTAGACTGTGTATCTATGTATATTGAGGATCCATAGCACTGGTTTAGAAAGTTTAGATCATCTACCACTCCAAAGAATGGCTGGAATAATTTGATTTCTTTGAAAGGCAAATAGAATATTTCCTTACTTGAAGAAAAGGAGAAGATGCCCACTTTAGTTGAAATGTATCTCCAGGGCACACTTCTAGAACTCAAACTAACTCTTTAACAAACAAATATAAATTATTCTGGTGGCTTCTTATGAAAACCAACAGAAAAAAAAGAATAAGTCACATATAAAATTGCCAATACCCACTCAAGAGTTGCATGCTCAGTAATTAAATTTAAACTTCAAATGACGAAGAAAAAGCCTGCATATCCTTGGAGAATCCAGACCTTAACATTACCAACTATAAATATAAAAATAAACCCCCAAATTTAAATAGGACTGCTTATTCCTACAACTAAATTAAAAGCGGAATCAGACACTGAATTGGTAAATCCAGTGACATAAAGTCCCTAAGTTTAGTCAGAGATGATCATTAGGAGGCAGCAAATTATTTTTCATCTCAATAGAAACAGAAATATTCTCCAAACTTATTTTTTTAATTGTCAGGGAAATTACCCCAAGCAAAAAGAAAAAAAATATGCAAGCATCAAAACTCTCTTAACCTTTCTAAAAGGCCACATATGATCTGAGCTTTATCCTTGATTAAAACAGACATGCCACCCGAGGTCCAGAGAAAAGCACATGCTCTCAGCTGAACTGCCTCCTTGGTTCAAAGGATAATATCTTGACGTTAATCAGGGAAATACAAAAGCAAAACCAGTCAACAACTGCAAAAACCCATTTCATGATTTTCAAATAAGACAAGTTTGGCTGGCTTAGACCAAGCTGTAGAAAGACACCTCTATTTGCAACACAAGGTGAGCATTGAGATTATTTGCTACTACAGCAGCAAACCAAATCCAGTTATCCACCCCAAACGGCTGGGGTGCTGCCACTTTGAAGATAGAACTTTGAAAACACATTAAGGAGTATTAGTCATTAGAAAGAAAACAAAAAACAATCTCAATTTTGTGTTGACAACAAAATTTGTTTTCTATTCCAAGATCTTTCATGTTGTTTCACGTAAACTCAGGTTTTGCAAGGAGAGAACATATTTTTAGGCTGGCTATGTCCAGAAGCACTGGAAACATGATTCAACTCTCACCAATTACCCAGGCTACCTCCCAGATCAAAGAGGTGCCTACACATTTACATTACCATCCCCTCCTGGAAGGAGTTGAAGATTCCAAAAACAAAAAGCAAGTTTGAAGAACGCTTGTAGTTTCTACCCTGACAGAATACTGACATTCAGAGAGAAGAAAAGCCTCATTTTATCCAGAGGGCAAGAATAGCACAGACAGACATTGGAAGCTTTCTGTGTTATCCTACTCCTTAGAAAATACTGAAATCGCAAAGGACTTTGAAAAAATCCACTTTTTTTGTTAATTCCAAAGGATTTCAACTCCATATCCTCCCTGTTCAAATTAATCTTGAGCACCTAATATAACATCCTTGATGATGATGATGATGATAATGATAACAATAATGCACCTTCCATTGCCAAAACACTAAAGAGTAGTAGATCATAGAACAGTACTCCTGTTCCCAAACACCAATGTCTTTGTCTTTCCTGTCTCAAAGATCTTTTCTTAGTGAGGGACTAAGAAGAGTAGACAGGGAGTCAATCACATCACTAAGAGAAATTTTGGTGGTGACTTCAGAGGTATGAAACTTTTGCTTGAAATGTGTGGCATCCTTGGATCAGCTGTACTAAACCTAAAGAATTTTTAAAGAGTCTTCTCTTCAGGTAGGGAAGACTGAGAAAAATAATACAACAGTTAAATTTCTGTAGTCAGTGTTCTATATTCCAGTACTTCTGTATTCAGAAATGTTTCACTGTCTCTAGAAAATAGCTCCAAGAGCACTAATGAACATGGTAAGGTTTGACTGTCTCTCTAGACACTTGCTTCAGCTGTGGGTGTCCCATGAACAGATTTGTTCTCTCTTCTAGCTGCAAAATTTTCTCTGACAGCTATAAATGAGATTCAGAGGCCAAGCAGATTTAATGGAGTCAAGAGTTTTCCCCACCAAAAAAAATGACCTAGGTTTCTAGGTGTATCACATCATTCAGAAACAATAAAATTAAGGTCAGGTGGAGAAAGAAGTGACTGTTTATAACAGTTTTGGTTTCATTTAATCTAATCTATAACAGTAGGATGAAATGATCAGGTATTTCTCCAGTTAGTGTTCCAGCCAATCATTTGTCATTTCAGTTTGAGGAAAGTGGGTGACTTAAGGTATGAATTGCAGGCAAATGGACTTCTGCTTTTCAGTACTCTTCTGGTACTGGCTAAAAGCTAAAAGTAGCTCCAAATGAAGGTGTATATTTCTCAAAGGCATTGCCAAAAGTCTGATGTAAAGCTCACAGATATGAAATATGTCTGGCACCTATCGACATTTGGTCCACATAATCCATAAGAGATTTTCAGCAGTTTCGAATACCAAGAAATGCATTATGTAACTAATCTCACATTTAATTCCTACCAAATTGTCTGCCTAAGCTAATAAAGACAAAAATTGGAAACCAGACTCAGTGTGCCAGGACAGCAGCAAGCTGAGTAGGTTTGCAGCTTTCATTATTCTATGAGTTCAACAGGATAATTATTCCAGAGCTTAAGAGTGTCAGTGAGGTTTGGATGAAACTCTGCCAAGCTTCAGGTTACACAGTTGGATATAGTTTAGAAAATGAATAGACCAAAGATGATGTTGTTTACTAAAAACTTCAGTATTTCAATCTTTAAAACCCTCTTTGCTGTTGGCAGAAATAGAACTGCATAAAGCTTTATTTAGGGAGACTGTTTGCTGAAAATCCAGTGGTTGCTTCAGATCCCAACCTGTTATTATATTGTTACATTTTTCCTGTTAAATTACAATTACCTTCTTAGGTAGTTGAGTCACACAGAATTTTAGTTACTGTTAGAGTCAGTGTAAAGCAAATACACTTAAAACAGCTGCAGCTCCCTTTGGAGCTGTACTGTTATTGAGCCCATATGGCCATTTTGCTGGTGGTGTTTCCTCTTTTATTCTCTTGTCTTGACAAATATTTTATCTTTAAATGTGCTAACATCTTTCAGAGCTGGCCTGAACACTTCTGTATTTTTATCCTGAGATGCTATCACCCTTACACATAATCAAAAACCAAGGGAAAAGTGTGCAGGTGCTAAAAATCCACCCCTCTTTTTCTTCATTAGTGTCAAGATTACAGCACAACTTGAAAATAAACTACAATCTTTTTTTACAATGCATCTTTGAGTACTAGAACCTGTTGCTTGGAATCCCAAAGTCATTAACTGCCAGAGTCACCAAGTTCAAAAATTCAGGTTTTATTGTTTAACCTGACCCTGCTGAAGGATTTGCCAATAAGGCTGTGCAAGTCATATGCAGAAATTAAATTCACTCAATTCCAAAACTAAGCTCTATATCACCACAGAGTCTAAAAACATTTAACTACCTGACATAGGTTGGGGGAGAAAGCAGCCCTGTGGGTATCTGAAAGCTGAAGATGGTGGTTTCCTCAGGTCATTGCTACAGAAGGACAGAGTCAACATACAGTTTAATTTCTTTACAGAGTGCAGCTCTGCATATCCTATTCTAAACAATCTTGATTTAATTTTGAAGTCCTGTTTGCCAGTAGTTTGACTACATATTAAGCCTAATATATGTGTCCTGGTTTCTGCTGGGATAGAGTTAATTTTCTTCTTGATAACTGCTGCAGTGTTGTGTTTTGGATTTAGGACAAGAATAATGCTGCTAAGACACTGATGATTTAGTTGTTGCTGAGTAATGCTAAAAAATAGTGCCTAAAATACTTGTGGAAATAGTCCAAATCAAGGAATTTTCAGTTTCTCATGCTCTGCCAGCAGCCCAACTCACCAAGGGGATATTCCATTCCATAGAATGTCAAGCAGTGGTGGTTATCCTTCTCTTCATGCCTGCACTACAGGAGCCCCTGGCAGGCCTTGACTGCCACCTGAGCCCTGAAACACCCTTTACCAGATCAGCTGGGCAGCAAGGCATCCCTGCCCATTACAGGAGCTCCTGGAGGATACAGGTAGAGCAGGAAACAACCCTGACCGTAATAAGAACATCAACTGCCTGACCAAGGTGGGCAACAAAGGATAATCAGTCATCCCCTGACAGCCTTGGGACATTCCTGACCCAAATCACAGCCCAAGTGAAACAGGACCATTGTTTGCAGTAGTTCCCAACTTGGGATATGTTCAGGATGGAAACTTTTTGATGACTGAAGCTAATCACCTTGCGATCTTATCAACGGTAGTCGCAAATGAGGCCCGTGGAGCTCTCCTGGACTGCAGCTGGCTGTGCCAGCACCTCCCCCTGCCTGGAACACCTCTCAGAACCAGGGAGCCTTCCAGTCTGCCACACTCAAAGTACTACCATTGACAACACCCTTGCCACAGAGACTCCTCCAAGCGCAGCTCATGCCTTGTAAGAAACACCAGGGGATTGGATGTGAGTATTCCCTGAACCCTAGGGGAGTTTTGGATAGGTGCCTTTATATAAATGTGCACACATCTCCCTGCCTACAAATTGATCGTGAGTTTTGTATTGTGAATGAGTGTTGGGTGTTGGCATGAGTGTTGTTACTGTGAATCTGTAATGAAGTCATGGTTAAAATTGTCACAAATCCTATAGAAATGCTTTTTTAAATGTTAAATTTTCTGGTGGTTGAGTGCTGATAAGCCCTTTTGCACCCTTATATTTTTGTACCCGTATTCTTTGCACCCTTTCCCTCTTGCCTCCCTAGTCCTCATGTAAATCATTCCAAATCAATTCTAATTGAATTTTATTGTGTCCTTCCTCTATGTAGTAAATAATAGAGTGAGCCTTGCCATTGATTCATAAATTCATATTAGAACTTGTTTTTGCCAATACTTTTGATGGTGATTCTTTAAGCAGTCTAACTGCTCATCTGTGAGACAATCCCAGTAAATAAACTGGAGGGAGTGGGCCAGAAGCCATTGATTACTCTTTGGGGTCAGGCTGGGCATCTGTCAGGGTGTGGTGAGCAACTGGGTTGTGCTTCACTCTTTTCTCTTGAGTTCTATTACTCTATCTCCTTTTCATTATTATTACTATATTTTACTTTATTTCAATCATTAAGCCGTTCTAATCTCAACCCATTAGTTTTACCTTTTTTTTTTTAACCTATTTTCTAAAATTTACCAGAGGAACACATGCACAACTGCTAAATAATTATGTATTTCTGATAAGAGGTCTAGTTTAAGATGCTTTTGATGAAATGCAGAAGAGATTTTGGCATGTGCCAGTGGCTCAGTGGTAAAATCAAGCATTTTGCATCTGTCCTGGAATGGTCCTCTCTGGAATGAGAGGGAAGGACCATTCCACAAAAACCTGCAAAATTTACTGTTCAATGGTTTTCCTGGTAAGGGGAGAGAGGGATATAGAAATTAACAAAAAATTAAAATTAAATAAGAATTAAAAAAAAAAGAAAAAAAAGAAAAAAAAAAGAGGTGGGGAAGGAAAAGAAAGAAGTGGAGAAAAAAGAAAAAAAGCAGGGAGGGTGGGGAACTGCTTGTTTTATTGTTCAGCTGTCATGGGAAAGAATGCCACATGCCTCCTGTGGTTAGGATCTTTCACCAAGGAGTCATCTGTGCTGTGGTCTTGCCAGCACAGTCACAACATAAAAACCTAATTTCTCAATTTAACTTTTGGGAACAGCAACCTGGCAGCAGCACACTCCTTTTTGGGCACAGGCCATTCTTTTAGTCCTTGGTCTGATGCCTCTTCCAGCACTTTCAGAGACAGGCTTCAATTCTTATTTCATTCATGCAAAAATGCAAATTTTCTTACAAACCTCTACAACAGGCAGATATAAGAACATGGTCAGACAATCAGCAAGCAGCAACCCCAGAAATACTTTGCAAGTTGACACAAAAGTGAAGCTGCCAGGGGGTGACACACGCATAAACAATTCACAGCCTCTCCAGGGGCATTCCCACAACTATTGGCTCCCTCTGCTTGTGCCAGGGATGAAGCTATGCCCAAGCAGACTGCTTTGCACATCTCTCAGAGGGAGATCTGCCTTGGGCTAGAGGGGAGCATTTGCAGCTCCCAAAGCAACAGCAAACTACAGTGTAGTCAGTGCAGAGAGCACCAGAGTGGAATCAGGCTGAGGTAGGACAGAATAAAGGGAGGAGGAAGTGTCTATTCCTCCAGAATGCAAAAATGAGGATATTATAATCAAGCACACGAGCATCTGGCAGATGCAAACCAGAACCTGGCAATGTTTGCTCTTTAATCCATTTCTCTGCAGGAAAAAGTAAACAAAACATTTCTAACTCTATTTGCCCACAGTATCACAGCCACCACATTCCTGTGGGGCCATCCAAAAGCCCTTGGTTCCAGGCACTGTGCTCTCCTGCACATGGCTTCCTATGTCCTATTGCCATAGCTGGGCACCAATGTCAATAAACAGCCAATTCAAAGCCAGGACTGGAGCCTTCGTACCAAGAGGGGAGGGAGAGCTGGCATGCTCTGAGTGAGGAGGGAACAGCCTTCACCAGAGGGATGTGAGGCAGAGCCAGGGGACTAAATCAACGCAGAAAGAAAAAGTGATAAACAACAGTTGTTTGTGGGCAGGTTTCAGAAACTAATTCTCTGTATGCAGAGAGTTTATTACAACCACGTGTTGGGTTTTCAAGACAAGGTTTTGGTAGCAGGGAAACTACAAGGGGTGGCTTGGGTGAGAAGTTTCTGAGAGCTTGCCCTGTGTCCCACACAGCCAGCCAGCTCCAAGACGGACACACCACTGGCCAAGGCCGAGCCCATTGGCAGTGGTACCTTGAGGATTACGTGCCTAGGAAGGGAGGGACAAAAACCTGCGCAACACCGACTGCAGCTGGTGAGAGAGGAGTGGGAATAAATGAGGAACAGACCTGCTGACACTGAGGTTAGTGAAGGAAAGGGAAGAAGCACCAGAGCAGAGATTCCAGTGATGAAGACCATGGTGAGGCAGCTGTGTCCCTGGAGCACATGAAGGTCCATGCAAGAGGAGACCTCTACCTGCAGCCCAATGCAGGAGTCCTACTCTGGAGCAGGTGGATGCCTGAAAGAAGGTTGTAACCCAGTGGGAAGCCTGTTTTCAAGCAGGTTTTCTGGCAGGGAGACCCCCAGAGGAGCGGCCTGTTCCTGAAGGACTGGACCCTGGTCCTGCGGAAGGGACCCACACTGGAGCAGTTCACAAAGAGCTGCAGCCTATGGGAATGACACATGCTGGAGAAGTTTGTGGAGGACTGTCTGTTGTGGAGCAGGGAAAGAGTGGGAGGAGTACTCAGTACTCCCCCCGAGGAGGAAAGTGCAGCAGAGACAACAAGCGATGAACTGATCACAGCCCCCCATTCCCCAGAGACACTGGTGGGGAGAAGGTAGAGAAAACCAGGAGTAAGGCTGGGGCCAGTAAGAAGGGAGGCAAGGGATGAAAGTGTTTTAAGACTCAGCTTTTTATTTCACATTATCCTGCTCCAATTTGATTTGCAATAAATTACATGAATTTTCCCTTGAGTCTGTTTGCCTGTGACAGTAATTGCAGACTGATCCCCCCCTGTCCTTCCTTATCTTGACCCACAAGCCTTTCAACGTTCTTTCTCTCTCCTGTCCAGCTTAGAAGGAGTGTGATAGAGGGAATTTGGTAGGCACTGGGAATCCAGACAGAGCCAGACCACTAGAGTCCAAAAAGGGAGGCTTGCAGTGTGGTGTTTTTAAGAGCCAGAGCAACAAAACCATCTAATATTTTGGTTGTTTGTGGTGATTTTCCCTGAACTATCTCAGTATTGTTTCTGTATACTCAAACCTAGTGCCACTTATTTCAAAACCACAGTTAGTTTTTCCTAGTTTGATAAATTCATCTGACAGCCTTACAGTTTTTATTCATTTAGAAAACAAGCACACACACAAAACCATAAAAAAAAAATCTCCCCTGAAAACCCAAAAAACAAAACATGCAAACAGAGACACAAAAATAAGACTGGGAATAATGATGTGTTTTTAGGTATCATTTTTCACGCTGCATCAGTTCAAATGAATTTGGATCAAAGACAGAAGAGAATAGAAAACAAAGGGCCAAAGAGGGGACTTAAAGAAAAGCTAACTCACACAGGGCATCTTCCTTTAGGAAAATGGACTAAAACGTGGACTTGCTTGACTCCTCTTCTGAGAAGCAGTAGCACACACTGATAATTACTTTGTCATTGTAATTATATCTGCCCAAACCCCACATTCATTAAGTAACCTTCAGCAATAAACTTGAAAAAGCATTTTTTTCAGCAAGCTATCAACATAAGAACCATGAAGAACAGTAACAGGCAACTCATCTGATTTTGTACAGCACATTTCTTTTCCCCTAAGCATTTGATTAATGTGCTGCTTCTGCTAAATTTTTCTCTCTGCAGCAGGGTTGCTGCTGGATTCCCTACCATCTAGTTTACTTAATATCATTGGGACATTTCCTATAGCTCTCCAGGAATGCCATAATTGTAGGAAGAATATTAACTTGTCACCACCAGTCATAATATTTTCTGCAGCAGGCATCACTAACTTGGCTCAAGTACAAAGGAACATCAGACTTAACAAAATTCTCACTTACTAGGTTGGGAGAAAAGCAGCAACATGGTGTGCTAGAATTTATTAGTTTCTTGAATTGTGGAGCAGTATAACTCCCTGCAGCCTGTCCCTTGACTTCCCACCTGGATGCAGCCCACCTCTGGAGAGGCTGTCTGTTTGGCAGCCACATAAACCTACAGTCCCTCAGGTCATGGGCAGTCTCAGTGGGAAGCAAAACAGCAGCAAACTTCATCCATCTTTTTAAAGCAAAACCAAGAAAGCAACAAGCAGAAAGACCAAAGCAAAATATCAAGAGTCAAGACAGACCTTCCTCCCCTTCCTCCAAAGTGGCCTGAGGTCAGTGCCCTCTCAAAACAGGAGCAAGTGACCACAAGGAACCCTCTCCCCTTGTTTTAGCTCACTCACCACACTTTGTTGGGATGCACCAGTGAGGATTCATGGGCTTTTCAAATCCTCACACTTCCTTGTGCAGGCTCAGGCTCTCCATGCAAACCCAGGACCAGAAGACCTCACCACACAGCCACCCTCACCCCTTGACATCACCTCTAGCACCACAATCAGCTCTACCAGCACTAACACCTGCAGCACCTGGTGTCACCACCCCCACCACAGCTGCCAGAGCAGAGATTGTTTAGGCCTGAGCCGTGCCTTGCTGCAGCTCCCAATTCCACCATCCTTTGCCAGAAGACTTGGGTCAATCCTTTCCATCCCAGAGAACTGTGTTTTTGGGATCAGGCAATTTTCCAGGCTGGTACCTCCGGCTGGTACCCAGGGATGTCTCTCAGGCTAGAGACTCTGCCTGCCAATCCCTGTCCCGAGAGCTGGTCAACTCTCCATCACTCTGCTG
The DNA here is from genome assembly GCA_013401135.1 of Cettia cetti. Lineage (NCBI taxonomy): Eukaryota > Metazoa > Chordata > Aves > Passeriformes > Sylviidae > Cettia > Cettia cetti. Next base: position 1,454 of record VZUI01030979.1, on the reverse strand, counting down.
TACTCGGGCAGTGAGCCAGCAACAGGGCTCAGCTGTGTGGGACTCGCTACCTTGCACCCGAGCAGCAGGGCCTCCCACACCTCAGCTCCATCTTTTGCCATCCTTCACCCCAGTTTCAAGCAGGAGAAGTAGAAATCCTGCCTTCATGGCCTGTTGCCCCATGGTTCAGTGTCCTGTGTGATCCCATCTACTCCAGCTGATGAAGTTCAATCTCCCAGAGAGCTCCAGGGCAAGAGCCATTGTATAAAAAGTGGCAGGAGCAAAACCCACTTCAGCCTCCTTTGACTCCGCAGTAAAAAGTCCTGCAAAGTGCTTTGAGGGTGCAAAAGCTCAGTAACACATTAGTTCAAGGACTGTGAGGAAGCATGTCCCAGCATCCTCAGACACATCTTGAATATAAGGCCTCCCTCTGCTTTTTTGGCATTTCTATTGTTTAAACCAGGTGTAGATGTGAGGATTAAATGGGGAGCTAAAGGAAACAGCAATTTAGTGAACCCTGATGCTTCTTACCAGATGGCAGGAGAGCTGAGCTGGTGCTCAGCCACCCCTCCCTGCCACATCCCTGCATAATCAGCCGAGTCACGTTTAGCCTGGCTAATTGTGGGCAGGCTGAGGGCACCAAGCTTAGCCCCCATCTGATGATCTGAGAAATTTTCTTGACTGCTTTGTTGCTCTAGGGCCTCAATAATATGCACAGGGTTCTGGGTCCTTATCTGGGGACCAAATGATGGAAAATTAGGTTTTGTATTTACTATTTTTAGGTACATAAATTCTTTATTGGACCTAAATCTCAGAGCTATACTGAATGAAGGCATCAATTATTAAGTCTCACTTCAGCAATTAGTCTTTCATGTTAGCTGAAAAGCTTAGCATTCCCTCATTTGATCAGAGGTCTCTGTCATTTCAGATTTATTTATGTCAAGCTTGATCTTTTAAACTTGAGGACTTATGAATTGGAAGGAAAATGTTCTTTAATATAATAAAAGTGAGGGCTAAAAGTTATTCTAATGTATGCTAATTAACTGTATATTTTATTCCACAAAAAACCCCAAAGCAGTAGTTGACGGGTGCTTTTACATACTCTAAGAATTTAGCTGCACAGAGGTCACTCAAAAATGGGGCAAGACTAAATGGATCAGCCCCACCACATGATATTGCAGCCTCATCTCTTGTGCTCGTCATCTCCATGTGACTTGCAAAGGAAAATTTAGGTATACTATGTCCTTTCCTTTATGAGTCTTAAATACATAAAGATTGCCTTAGAAAGTGTTTTTTCAGGGTGGGTGTTTAATTTTTTTCTTTTAGACAAGTGATACCATGACCATTTTTTTTCCCTCTACGGGCTTGAAGGCATTGACAAGATTTTCAGGTGGCATGAAGAGTGACATTGGGGAAGGATGATGATAAAGCTGCTTAATTTATTAAAAAAAAAAAAAAAAAAAAAAAAAAAAACC
>VZUI01030968.1:0-34828 GCA_013401135.1 Cettia cetti | reverse complement strand
GAAGAGAAGAGAAGAGAAGAGAAGAGAAGAGAAGAGAAGAGAAGAGAAGAGAAGAGAAGAGAAGAGAAGAGAAGAACGCATTTCAGTGGGAGAGGTTGGAATTAAGCAAGAGTCAAGGCTGTGGGGCAAATTCTAGTTTTATTCATCAAAGCCATCAAAGCTGTGCTTGATCTGTCATTGCCAGTGTAGCAGGAGGAAGGGAATTCCCAGCTAGCTCCCAAAATAAGGTGTGTGTTGATTATGGAAAGAGGCAGACAGCCCGAAGGTCAGTATAAAATTACTTTTTTCCCTAGAAAAACATGTCCACAGCTCAAGCAAGTTAGCCACTGGCAAGATCTGAGCATCGTGTAGTTCTCCAGGCATTTGGACACTTGCACTCAGTTTCTTAAAAAGAAAACATCTGAAAGCATGAAAACAAAAAGTTGTGGGGTTTTTTTTCTCTTTCTACACCATCATAAGTCACTCCTGCTACTAGCACTAGCCCACTTTGGGAGAGGTTCTGAGGAGAGCATTGAACCAGGGCTTTGATTTTGTTTCTGCATGGGAAAGAAGCAGCAATGACACTTGCTTTTCAAGCACAGTAGAAAACAGGAACTATCAGGACCACCTACCTGCCACTGGCAGGTGAGAAGGTGAGTCCAAGGGTTTCACACACACTCCAGCCCTGACATGGGTGGTGTATTAGGATTGAACAGGATCAAGCCTTACTTGTTCCCAGAGACACAGATCTGTTCCCAGTGCTGTGGGACTGACACTCTCAGCCAGCAGCACCCACTGCACTGTCCTCTCCCAGCCCCCCTCATGGCTCTGATGAGGGGCTCTGCTCCACCCTGATGGGTGCTTCAACCCACTTCTGCCATCTTTCACCAGTTTCTTGTGCCCTTTTCCTGAGACACCTCCTGAGACAAACACCTTCATGCTGAGAAATAGAAGAGAATCAAAATAATTAATTAGTAATTAGCTATCTATAACTAGTTATCTAGTGACTATATCGTTGTTAAAGACCACAATGGAGAAGCAGCAATCAGTTAGTGGCTATAATGAAGGGGAAACAGCCCACACTGGTCTGAAGGGAGATCTGTGGGGAGCAGTGCAGTGATTGCACACTGACTGTGGTTTCTCCTGGGTGCTGTGCTTTGGAGGATGGCAATGAGGCTCCCAATAAAGGCACCTTTCCCTTTTCTGTCGCTTTCCCCACCATGTGCTGATGCTGGGAGTTTCACACCAGAGCTTATCACTTCCTAGCAGGAGATGGAGCAAGCTGAGGCACACCTGGCTGTCACAGGCAAGCAGGAGAGTCACTGAAAGGGAATCGAGGTTTTGTGCAGAGCTCTGGGGGCAGACAGGAGCTACGCTGTCCTGTCAGCACCCAGAGAAGATGTACAAGAGGACAGCAAAGGGATGTCAGAACAGAGGGCAGGAGATGAAGGAAGGAAATTCAAGGGGAAAAGTCATGACTTTGGGTCTCTGAAGCACCCAGTGTCACCACAGCAATTACTAGAGATGATTTGAGCAGCAGGGCTGGCTGTTGCTCTCCAGGGACAGCAGAAAACTGAGAGGCAGGGAAGCCTGCAGCATTTTCAGGGTCTGAGGTTTAATGCCTAGCACTGCACACGTGTTTTACGGGACAGTTGCTTTGAGTTAATTCTGTATGGACTGCTGTCAGGGATGGTTTCAAGTCTGTGTATAAAGCTCCTCACACACATGTTTGCTCTCCACATTCATTGAATAAGGGGCAGGGGGTGGTTACAGGTTAATGGATTTTCAAGCTGAACTGTTTGCCAGTAACATTCAGGACATGGGAATTTGTGCCAGAAACCTTATCAGAGACAAACCATCCCGTGGTGTCCTTTAGTGGAAGCCCAAGCATTAGCTCCTTAATATGTTTACCCTGAGATAAATGCACAGTAACACATTGATGTGCAGGCAATTAATTGGGATGTGCCCCAGTGCAAGGACAATACTCAATAATAAACCTCTTTAAGAATGTCCTTCTGAACAATGTGCTGACTACCTGACTAGTTTAATATCTAAAAATACAATGACCCTGAGCTTCACATAATTCCAGAGACTATGCTGAAAAAAACAACAGGGCAAATTAAGGACCTTCTTGCCTGGTTGGGTTGGTTGTGGGGCAGAAAGGAGCACAACAGCACCTGCAGCATCTTTTGATATGGTTAATAGCTGCTTAGCAAATTAAAAATTACCCTGGAATTTTAAAAGCCCAGGAGATGGAGGAAAGTGGGTACGTGGCTACACTGTGAGCTGTGCTTAGAGAAATCTTTTTGGCCTTGTGGAAAGCATGTGATGAACCAAAGCATTCCAGAAAAGATGATCCTTAGGGAGCAGCTGGTCTCTCCCTACAGAACTGAGCTGCTAAATGCAGAGCAAGCCCTGGGAGACACCTCCCTTCTCCTGTAATTGTGCTGTTTGTAGCAGACAAACATTAGCAGATCTAACCTGCCCTCCATGTTTCTGGGTTTTTTTGATGTCTTTTTATCCCTCCTGTTTCTTAGCCTGTCTCATCCAGTCCTTGGGATCATCTCTTACCTGAATAAGGGACAACTTCCTTTGAGGTGAAGAGGAAGACGTTGTATGAAGACCTTGAAAACAAACTTGCCTGTCAGGCATATCGGCCTTGCAGAACATATTTTTCAGCTTTGAGGGTGGCCTGCTTAGCCAAGCCTGACTATTTCACTGTGCTGCAGAGGCTGCCCTGGTATTAATTCACCTCAAAGAGCAGGTTGAAGTCATTAAAATATTTTGCAGGTGGTTCCTTGAATTCATGGTGCAGCTGGATCCAGCCTAAAGGGGGGAAAAAAAAAGGAAAGGAGGAGAAGAGGCAAGTTCTGATGAAACACAAATTAACATAACTCATAGAAGGGAAAGAAAATCTGTTTTCAATCTCTACAACAAAGCCAAGCAACACATCAAGCTAGAAAGGAGAAATGTCAGCCAGGCAGTGCTAGGGGTTTTATTGCTTTAGCACAAGTACTTCTCCACGGTCCCAGAAGTACCCAGGTGCTACTGCAGCAGCCAGACCCCCCGAGCACAGGTCTGGGTATGCAGGGATGTGGGGGGTTTCACAACAAGGTCTCTGCTTGCACATGGGTCTAGACTAGGGTTTGTTTTAATGCCCTGGCATTAGAACTTGTGTGTTGGCCTCAGTCTCTCTTCTACACAGAAAATCTCCATTTAATGCACTATTTCTTGCCCTTGGAGCTGGATACACTTTTTTTGGGGGAGGGGGTGCTGACCAGGGCTGTGCTGGGCAGTCTGTGGGGCACTCACAAGGGACATCCCAGATCTGGTACCTTCATGTTCTGCAGGTGGGCAGATCACCCACGACTGCCTTGGCATCCCCTGGATTCAGCAGTGCCTCCTGATGTCCATGGACATCCAAGTCCTTGCTCCCTCCTAGGGGAGAACGAGGCATTTTAGCACAAGCACTGTCACACTGGAGAGCTGCACTGGGTATGACTGGGATGGAGGTACCATTCTCCACAGCAGCCCCACACAGTACGGAGCTGTGCCTTGGATTTGGGGCCAAGCCAGTGTTGCTAACACGGATGTTTTGGCTATTGGTGAGCAGAGCTTGTACAGCATTGAACCTGGGAGCAGGCTGGGGTTGGGCAAGAGATTGGGAAGGGACACAGCCAGGGTTGTGGCCCTAACTGACCCCAGGGATGTTCTGCACCATATGATGTCAAACTCAGAGATCAGAAGTTCAGGGGAGGAAGGAGGAAGGGGAGATGTTTGCGGTTTGTGCTTTTGTCAGCCCAAAAAGCCATCACACACGCTGAGGCCCTGATTCCTAAAAGCAGTTGCCTATCTGCCTGCTGATGGGAAGTAGAGAATCAGTTCCTCTTTCTGCTTTGCTTGCAAGTGCATCTTTTTCTTTCCCTATTAAACTGTCATTATATCAACTCATGAGTCCTCTCACCTTTCATTTTCTCCCCATCCTTTGCGAAAGAGGACTGAGACAACATTTGGCTGAAGGCTGGAGTAAATGCACCTCAAGTACTGGTATTCAAAATTCACCAAACTTGTTCATTGCAAAAAGATGAAAGACTGAAAAATCAGGTAAAATAGGGGGGGGAAAAGACCAGAGCTAGTCTACTAGCAAGGCTATGATGAGGCAAGTGTACAGCTCTGGTCATTGCTGGCTTTGTGGTGGACATGTATGGGGTGTGTCACCAGTCAAAGCACAGCTACTTGCTTTTTTCTGTGGGAGAGCAGTGTGGTCTGTGGCAGGATTACATTTTGGTGTTTTGAAGACCATTTGCAGAAATATGGGTGCAGGTATTAGAATAAGGGCAGACTGTCCCCTTCCCTGACTGCAACCCTCACTTCAGTCGAGAGGCAACAGCAGAAACAGGGAAGCTTCCTGTACCAACCTACCCAATATTGAGCCTGTTTATGCCATACTTTCTTGGAGAGGAATGAAAGCCTCCTGAATGCTGCACGTATATGCCTAAGACAGTCTGCAATCAAATAGATGAGTTTGGAAAAATTACCATCTTGTGGATAAATGGAGAAACACCTCTGAGCTAAGATATCTTCTCACCTTGGGAAAAAAAAAAAAAAAAAAAAAAAAGGTCTTTAAAGAACTGCATCAGTTCTTTCAGGATAAATGGTTACCCTGAGGAGGCTGATGTCTGCCCAAGCTCCCTGGCAGAATCATTTTTGGCAGGCTGTTGATGTGTTTAGCTATTTCCAGGCTGGAGTTTGGTGTTGCATTCCTTTGCTTTGCCATGAACTCTTGGTGGTGGCAAATGCCTGCAGAGGACAACAGTGATGGAAGATGAGAAAGGTAGCAGGTATGGCCAGGGACTTTCTGATTCACCAGCCACTTCCAGGCCACTTCCTTTTCCCTCCACCAGCAGTTCCCCAGGCCCGTGACTTTGAGGCAGCTGTGGTCAGTTTATAAAACTTGGTTCCATATTGGTGCACATTTAGAGTGAGAACATGAGGAGCATCTTCTGTGTGAATTTAGGAAGGAAAGGGATGAGCTGGACGACTACAAGCTCTTCATTGAGTGTCAGCAGAACATGTCAGGGGAAGCAGGATGAGCACAGGAGGAGAGGGATCAGGGCTTTCTCACAGACAGCCCGAAGGATAAGGCTGAGGGCCCAGCAGACGTGTCTCATAATGAGCTGGAATCTGTTCTATAAATAACCCCACTGCTTCAGCGAAACATCAACCTAGCAAGACTGCACTGAATCAGCAGTTTCTTTTCTTTTTTTCTTTCCCGATTGCAAAATCAGTCGACCTATTGCTGCAGTCGGTGACGGAATAGTGAGAAATGAAAGACAGCAGAAAGCAGGACGGCAGCAGAGGCAAAGGCTGAGCCAGCATGTTGGGACATGATCTCTGGCACCAGGGCGTGGCCCAGACCCTGACCACGTGCACTGGGAAATCTGCTGCCTCTTTGCAGGGCTGACATCGAGATAGAAATGCACCACAACCTCCCAGGCAGCCAGATGCTCACCTGAGCAATGAGGATGTGGCAGATGACAGAGCTGCACGGGGCTGCATCAAATGGAAATAAAGGTTTGACTGGCTGGGTAGGCAACTGCAGTCAGAGGAATCATGACTTTCCCCCAGTAATGGAGAACTGGACTTCAAAACCTGAAGCACTGCAATTCAGGGCTGTCAAACTTGATGGAATGTCCCCCTGTTTTTACACCCATGCCAACTGGGCCACTGAGAGTAGCATGGCCACAGCATGACCATGAATCGTGTGAAAACTTCTCCCTGAGTTCTTTCTCAGGGAAGGAGGGCACAAAGATCTCATTGCACCTTTTGTCTTTAGGCAGGCTTTTGAGAACTATGCCTGGAAGTTTATTTTTAATACTTTGAAATAAAATGGATTTGACTAGGAGTATTATTAAAAGCCTCTCTGCTATAAATCTGCTCTCTGCATGCACCTGAATCACATCCATCCCTATAAACATCCACTTGGCAGCACAAGCACAGTCGTTCCCAGCTCATCACCCAGCAAGAGTAAACGGCTCCAGGCTTGTGCAGAGTGGTCAGCTGAACCACAAGAACTATCAGAAATGGGCTGGATACGAGCCCTTACTCCCATGAGGAGGTGATGCTGTAATGGGAGAGGATGCACAGGCATTTACTGTGGCTCAGCGGATCTGTGGTAACCTCTCGAGCCTCCCTAATTCAAGGGGATGTCTGAGACCTTCACAAGGAAGCAAATTATCCCAATTCCTACACAGAGTGTAGCAGAATGTTTAAAAATGGAGGATTCCTCTTCCTCCCTGGTGGGGACAAACCAGGTCACAGCTGCACAAGCACTTTTGAAAGGAGAACACAAATGTGGATTCAAAAATCCCCACATATTTGTTGTTTAAGGCTTTCAGAGATTTGTACATCAGGTGCAGAAGATTTGTACATCAGGGCTTCACTCCGCAGTGCCAGGGTGTGGATCTCCAGCTCATCCCTACCTGAAGATTTCCCACACTTCATTCCATGGCCAAGCAAAGCAGTGAGGAGCCAGCAGCCACAGGGATGAGCACAGACCTGCAGCCCGGGGCCAAACCGTGTGACAGTGACTCCCTTGCACCTCAGAGGGAGCAGGACACGGTGGTGGCAGCGTGGATGGGGAGGGCTTTGCCCAGCTCCTACCGACGGCTCCTGCCTGCAGGCTCAGGTGAGTCACTTGGCTTTGAAAAAGCAAAATCAAACCCAAGGCAAAGGGAGATGTCAAAATGCCAAATGCCGGGGGGGGGGGGGGGGGGGGGGGGGGGGGGGGGGGGGGGGGGTTTGGCAGGATGAGGGCAAAGAAATGGTGAAGAGGTAGGAATTGTGTCCATGGGTGTGAAAAACTCATCAGGGAGGAAGCAGGATCTTGAGAGACCTTGTCAAGGAGGCTGCAAGTGTGTCTTCTCCATGCCATCCCAAACCCATGTGGGTTTCACCATCCCACCATCACTGGTTTGTCTTTACAACTCTTCCTGATTCTTTGCCTCCTTGCACTTGAGCCAAGCACAATCACTGAGGTGTCACCTTGGTGCACATTACTCTGTGTTTCACTATGGCAAAGTCCTCAGCTTCCCCTCCCAGAAGAGGGATTGCCAAGCTAACATTGAACATGAAATCTTCTTGACTACCTGAGGAGGTTTACTTATGTTAGAAACAAAATGTCTATCTCATTCCTAACTCTGCCATAGTGCAGAGATGCTGAATAACTCCAGATTGCAGATCTTTCAGAATCCCAAGGCTCCCTGGACTCCAATTGAGCACATGAGAGTAACTCAACATCTTAGCTGTGGGATTTTTTGAGGAACTGTTCAAATTACCACATTAGAGTTCTCAGTAGTCTATAAAAGCTGAGCAGATAGGAAATGCATATCAGAAAGCATACCAAAACAGGAGGAAGAGAGGAAGTACCTCCAGTTCTTCATCGTCCATAATCTGACAAGGTTTTAGGTTAGCCACAAGAAATTTGTCATGAAAACTAAAGACAAATACGGGGAAGATGGAAATTCGAGTGATATGAACTCTTTCAGTGTTTCAGAAAAGGTTAGGTTTGCCTCACCTGCTACCACAACCTTTCAGATAAGTGGTAAGATTTCTTTTTTTTCAATAGATTTATATGTATTTTATCTGGTCTAAACACATAAAAATGAAATACTGCATATTAAATGCTTTTTGCAGTGATTTTGCTAGTAAATTAACTACCATTTAAAAGTAGAAGTATGCCAAACTACCCTTTCTAGACAAAAGCTGATGCTGAGCATCAGAAAAAATTAGTTATTTTCCTGTTTTAGAAAATCTAATTTTCTTGAGTAATACTTTCATGCATAATAGTTAAGATACTAAAATCACCAGACTCAATAAAAAAAATGTAAGTTTATGAATTTTTAGCTGAATATAAAAGCTTCATTGCTGACTAAGCCATTCTATTGTAAAACCAATTAAAATACTGTACTCTTTTAAAACTAAGACTTTAAACTCCTGATTACATGACTTTGGAAAAAAAGAAAAGCCTCAATTGGGAGTAACTTACTGGATGTCTGACGTAGTTACCAATGTTTCTGAAATACTTTTTTTCCTCCCTGAAGGGCCAAAATTCAACAAAGCCTTTTATTTCTTTTATACTTGCTGGTAATGATTGATTTTACATCTTATGACTTGTTTCAATTTGTCCTGCAGTTCGGTTTATTATTGATTTTTCATTTATTTTGATGCATACATGTATTGCTGTTGGAATCACATGTATACAGTGCTCTGGATGGAGAGGGAATTGCTTTGAGGAACCCTCTGAATGCCACCCTGGGACAACTAAAAGTGATGGGAACAGGGAGATTATTGATGCAGAAAGGGGAAAAGCACCACATTCACACTGTTATAGGCTGGATTAAGCCTTGCTGGAACTGAGCTGGTTGAATTAGCAAAGGAGAAGAGGGCCAAGCAGATTGCAGTGCAAAACCCGGAGCAGAGGAAGGCAGCTTGCCTTGCTGCCAGGATCGAGCACTCTCACAGAGACCTTGCAGCTCCACACCGCTGCAAAGCACTGTGGCCGAGCCTGAAAAGGCTGGAAGCGAGCAGAGTTTGTAGGGGAGAGATGTGGGAGAGTGTCTACCCTTCTTCTCTTGGTTTTCAGAGCCTCGGAGCCAGAAAAAGGCATCCCCATGCTGTGCTCGGACAGCCCTCAGCATCTACCTGCTGCTGCTGACGGCCGGCCAGGGGCTGCTGATGTACAAAGGTAAGGCTACAGCCTCGCCCAAAAGGGAGTGCCGGGCACCAAAAGGGAGCTTTGCTGGGAGCCCCTGGGGGCAAGCGGGAATGAGCGCACAGATCCGAACCCTCTGAGGGAGCACAGAGCTCCTCCGCACACCGCCAGGCAAAGCAGCCGCTGCAGGGAGCAACTCCCCGCCCTGTGTGCGCTTCGCCTTTGCAAAAGCGCTCCCAGCTGCACCCCTGGCTGCAGCAAGGACTGGCACCTCCCCGAGTCAAACAGGGTGGTCTTTGTGCCCCCTTGTCCTCCCCAGGTGCTGAGGAACTGCTCTGCCAAGCAACCATTTCCCAGCCAGACTGGGCAGCGAATATTCATTGCATGGGCTTTTTGTTTCCTCAGTATTTAAGATGCAGAGAGAGATATTGAAACTTCAAGAGCAAAATGCCTCCTATACAGAAGAGATTCTGGAGAGCTCCTTTGCCAACCATCTGGCCTTGTCAAGAAGCTCTACTGGGAAGAGCTTTCTCGTGGGTCGTGAAGAAAACTGGAGGAGAAGCTTAGAAGAGGAAATCAACATAATTAAAAGAAGCAATGCAAACCTGATGAGGAGGATGAACAACATCACCCTGGTTGCAGGTATGACTCTCCATGCTGGCTCTGCAGCGGGGAGACCTGGCTCCTCTGCATCACTAGTGGGGCTGAAAACCCAATTTAGATGATCCAATAACTAGGCCAAGATTTAATCTTCCTGTCAGTTAGTGATGCTCCCATGCCTAGGATTGGAGTCAATTTCAGATCAGGGAGCACCTATAGGTGCTGGGGCACTGCTCTGTGCAAACCCCCAGATCACCTTGCAGCTGCACCTGTGGCTCTGGGCTCCTCTTCCCTGCCATGACTTGAAGATTTGTGCTCCAAGTGCCCTCCAAAAGGGGGTATCTCCAGCCCACCCCTCAAGCCTGTCAATCCCATACTGCTGTCTTCCTCACTGACTGCTGACTACTGAGAAATATCCATTAAATATTTATTTCAGGGCCTCCTGGACGCAAAGGAGATCCTGGTCTACCAGGTACGTTGGTGATGAGCCACAACTTCTCCTGTTTTCCTCTTCTTCTTTATTTCATCTAAGAGACCTTAAGTGAGGACTTGGGATTCCAGTCTCCAGACCCAGACCCTATGCAGTGTGCAGACACACAATGCCCTGGTCATGAGGAGACCTGCTGTACCTTTTCACTGATCCTCCAGGAACCTTGGCTAGCCCAAGTGCTCCCACTGAGGTCAATGCCCACCCTGTCCCTAGGAAAACATTGGCACAGACTCAGGAGTGAGCTGGGTGCAAGTTCTGCCCTCCATAACCTTGCACAAGCTGCTGCCCTGGGGACATGGGGGTTTGGGTAGAACTCCACCTGCCATAGGAGGTAAATATCTCCAGACTGTGAGGATGCAGAAAGTCCTGATCTAATGCTGGCTCCACTTTGAGCAGAGGTTGGACCAGGCAACAGTTTCTATGATCCTGTGATGATGATCTAAGATGTTAGGTCAGGTCTGTAACTCATCCATCCCTACTTCTTGGCTACACCAATGAGATTTTCTGAAGGGAAAAAAAAAAATTAAAAATGGTGTTTTCATATCTTCCTGGCTGCACTTAGGACATTGAAAACAGCACCTCCTGCCAAGCAGTGTTATTACACATCAGAGCCCAATCACTCAGTGCATTTTCATGAAAGATCTCCCCAATGGTCCCCATGAGCTGGGCTTGGCAGGAAGACAAGCTGGCCCCTGCCCAGCTGAGCACTCAGCTGAGCTCCAAGGACTGCACTCAAGTGGTTGTGCTGGTCCCTGCCAGCTGAAGATCAGCCTCACTGGTGACTGAAATCGTGTGAGCAAAGGATGATTAAAAAATTTGTCTCCTCTTCTTGGCCATTACTGTGAATAGATGATGTGTGTCAGCTGATATATGTACTTTACATCCCAGGGTTACGGGGACCACCAGGGACAAAGGGAGACCAAGGTAAGGCTTTTCTGACACCTGAATTACTTCTGTGGATGAACATAAAGTGGTTTTATGGATGATTTTATGAGCAATCTTGTCCTCAGCCAAGGTGTGAGTAAGAATGTCATTGGAGTTGAAGGAAATAAGCCTATGTAAAGCTAATGTGAGCAAAAGCAAAACTTAGCTGGAAAAAAATCTTATTTTAAAAGTCAGTGTGCAACAGTCACAGTGGGTCCATTTCCCCCAGTCACCAGCACCACTCTCCAGTGCACAGAGTGGGGTCTGGCTTATGATCACAGCTGTGGTGGGTGTCCTGCTGCTGGCATTCATCAGACATGGCACCCCAGGAAGCATCAGAAAAAATGGTGTTGTCCTTGCAGGCATACATGGACCCCAGGGTGAGAAGGGGAGCAAAGGAGCTCCTGGTCCTGCTGGCCCAAGTGGTGGTCCAGGAGTGAAAGGAGAAAAAGGAGAGATAGGGCTTGCAGGTAAGACTTCTTTATTATCTCAACATTTTGAATGTTCTCACACATATTTCTTTTTAAACTCATTCTACATAAAACACCAGAAGAAGGCTTCATGGGTCAGTATTCATAAAAAATCCAAGCAGCCCTGAGCATGGTTTGCCAGTCAGTGAGGGAGCTGGATAAACAGGACACTTGACCTGATCTGAAGGGGTTTAATTTCATGTCATGCTTCAGCAAATCTCCCAAAGGAGGGCTGGGGGAAGGGGCCATGCAAAATGTTGACTCTGCACCATGGAAGTCTCTTTACAGGGCGACCTTTGCCTAATGAAAGTCACAGATATTCAATTATCAGCCTTCCCTAGATTAAAGCAGTGATATTTGCAGTAGGATTTCCATGGTATAAAATAATACAATATAATTTATATGCACAGGCATGTGGATGTTAGTACTCATTTTAGTGGAACCTGTTTCTGAGAGCTTTATATCTTACATAAGCCTGGCTCTATACACCTGAAGTAGAAGAGTTATGCAAGGTTTCTCCCACGTCACATGCATTATGGATAGCTGTTACTCACTGGTGTTACACGGGCTAAAAGCAGGAGAGAAAAAAAAAGCAGGTGATGCGTATGGTGCAGGGCAGGGAGGACAGTTGGACAGGTTGATAAGATTTTCCTCAGACCTTCCATCAGATCCTGAATGCTCCAATGCTCTCATTAGCACAAGATGCTCCAGAAGAGAAGAGTGACTGTAGGAGGAATACCAAAAGGCAAGGACTTAGGGGTAATTCTGGAGCAGAAAGATGAAGTCTTCAAATGAGGCACTTCCAGGTAATTCCACTCTTTTGGAGCATGCTGATCATCTGTTCAGAGAAGAGAAGCTAAGGGGAGATGACAGAACTCTCTGGAAGCACAGGAGTGGAATGTGTTGCCCTGTACCTCCACTGCATCTAGCAGAAGGGAAGCACTCAGACTGCAGTAAGGGATATTGAACTAGAGGAGAAAACATTCCAGTAGCAGATAGTTTGGGGAATAGATTGGAGAGGTGTCATGGCACCACTGCAAGCCTTCAACAGCAGGCCAGACAAACATCTGGCCAGAGAGGCTGACAGAGCCAGAGGTGGATCAGACAGTCCAGCTCTGTCCTCCCACAGCTTTATGGTGACAATGTCACAAAATGGTAAATGCAGGTGTGAGGCCAAACCTTCCTAGTGGTGTGGCCAGACAGAGGTGCTCCACAGGCTGCAGAGACAACAAATCTGGCTCTTTGAATGCATACACGTGTGCTGTGCTGTTTGATAGGTCCCCAAGGACAGAAAGGTGACATGGGCAAGAAGGGAGACCCTGGGCCCCAGGGACCAGTGGGTCCTCAGGGACAGCAAGGACTGCCAGGACAGTCAGGTTACCAAGGTAAGTGCAGGGGGCAGAGTGTGACAGGGTGCAGGGCCACCCCAGCTGAGGGGCTGGGCTAAGCCTCGTTAGCACTGATGCCAGGATGTTGTTACAGGTAGCCCGGGACAGCCTGGACCTCCTGGGCCGAAAGGAGAGGCAGGTAAGCAGCACAGAAAGTGCAATTTCCTGTAGAGGCATCAGAGTGATCTTTTTTATGTGCTGTTTCATGACAAGGAAAACTGCAGCTGGTCTGGATCCCAGCATGGGTAAGAGAAGATGAAGAAACCATGTCAACATTTCAATTACATCCAAGCTCATCCAGCGCCTGGGCTGTCTCATCTGGGCCCCACTCACTGTGCAGGAGCCTGAGGGGGAAAGAAGGGTGCCCTCCTTCCTGACATGTGTGCACACAAGGGCAGAAATTGTCTGCTCTTTTAGGAAAGAACTTGTGCATTTCAAGGCTGGGAGTCAGCCAGAACCTGGTTCCGTGCAGAACCTTTCACTCCAGATCATCCCTCACTGCATTGCTAAGACTAACACTGCCAGGACTGCAGCTTGGAGACAGCCAGTGTTAGTTTTGCTTTCATGTGCTCAACTCAGTGTGCAAGGGCTGGTGATAGAGTTGTCTGTCTTTTTATCTCCTTCATGTGTTATGTTACACTTCATTTCTGCTGCTTTCACTCAACCTCAAGGTGCAACTGGACAAGGTGGAGCTCCTGGCAGTCCTGGCCTTGATGGCAGACCTGGTCAGAAAGGGGAGAAAGGAGACCAGGGCCCCAAAGGCAGCCCAGGTACAGCCCTGCTCAAACCTATAACCCATTGACCTTCTACCCTGGCCTCACTTTGTGTGGCTCACCCTTACTGATTTCCTTTTGATTTCAGGAGTACAAGGCATTGCTGGACTCAGAGGTGCTAAGGGAGAACAAGGAATAGCAGGTAAAGGAGAATAAAGCAGGTTTGGGGTCAACAACACACATCATGCAGACACTGGAAAGGGAACTACACCACCAAGAGGTGACCTCCTGGGTCTTCTTCTTGGACCCCCAATTCATCCCAGGATGCCATGGCACTCCTGGGGCTCTGCCAGGCTGCTGGGGGGGACACTCACCAGAGGTGTTTCTGCCATCTGTAACATGTGTGAGGGGGTGATGGTGCCTGAATTTTTGTATAAATTGAAAATGCACAAAGAAGCAGTTTAAGGTGAACTTCAGGAGCAGATGTTTCTCTGCTGCCTGTATTTTTTTAACATGGTCTGCACTGAGTATGATGTGAAATAAGACACCTGATTCAGAAATAGATGCTTATAGCGTAGACAACAAAACTAGATGAGTTAAAATCAATTGTAAATGCTAATTTACATAAGCTTTTAAAAATGTATAAACATCAGTCTTGTAAATGTTTGTTGGTTTGTTTGTTTGTTTTAATGATCTTAGGACCTCCAGGGCAAAAAGGAGCAAAGGGAGACCAGGGCCTACCAGGTAAACTCTTATAGCATGATTTATTCTGATGATGTAAAGAACTTTAGGTGCCACATTCCACTGTTCTGCATCAATGTGAAATGTTTGTCATGCCCTTTCCCTGGGAAGGGACAAAGGCAATGATTTTTTTGCTTTCCACCCAGGCATCCCAGGCCCAATTGGTCCAAAAGGAGCCAAGGGGGATTATGGCACTAAGGGTCTGAAAGGAGAACCAGGACTAAAAGGAGCCAAGGGAGAGACTGGATATTCTGGTAAGGGTCTTTGCCACAGGGTCTGTGGAGCTGGTGGCACGTTTGGATTTGGGACTGTAGATGACAGACCAACATGAGCTGCTCTGGGGTGTGTTTCCAGAGCTGATTTGCAGGAACTCAACAGACACGTCAGCCTTCCCAGCAGAGGAATGTGCAGGGTGTCTGTTGTACACCCTGGGAGGTGTGCTAAGAAGACATGCAAGTACACAGATGCATTAGGTTTTCTCAAACCTCTGATTTCACAAAAAACTGGAACAACCCACATTCCTCTTTGCTTTGTTCAGAGACATCAGAGACACCCTGACCCTGGGATAAATCCCATGTAAACATGGCACTCAGGAACATGAAATAGTGAAGCTGTTAGAAACACATAACAGGGAGACTATTTAACTACACTGCTAACTGGAGGACACAAAAGTTGTTCAAAAGGGCCAACACTACAGCTACTCTCCATTCCCAGCCCCCCTCCCTTACAATCACAGAGTATTTCATACAAACATAGGACCTGTAGTAAAAAAAACCCTAACAGTTGTTACAACAGCCCATGGGAAGCAAACAGTGCTCCAGGTGCTTTTTTCTTTAAATTGTTCATACAGAATAGTACAAGAATCCTCAGAAATAAAATAAACTAGCCCCTCTATGTGGGGCTCCTCCATGCACTCCTCCTCTGGAGCTTTGCATCTGGAAGATGGAAGAAGTGTAGGTGGGCTGGCTCCAGGCCAAGGACTGCCCTCTGGGTGCATCTCATCCCCTGGTCCCCAGAAGGAGACAGCAATGAGTGTCTTGTGGAGGCAGCTTTGGGGAAAAGAGCTCACTGGGTTTTTCCAAACACCCCTGCCCTCAAGACCAAGATGCTCCACAGGAATGCAGGGGACTGTTGAGAGCACCTTTCTGCCCTCCCTGGAGATCCAATCCCAGGATGTAGGTCTTCCTGCAAGTACTTTGGGAGATACCATGCCCGCTTCTGGAGATCCCAGAGTCTATCAGAGATGTTGTTTTGCAGGCAACAGTGGGAATGAGACACATTTCCCACAAGGGAATAAATATATGGGATTTGAAAATGTCCCTTTTCTTGTTCTCACAATGGGAATATTTTGCTGTATGTTATCCTACTTTTCCTGTCATGTTTCTTTTACATACCCTTAGTCACTTCAGGGTGTTCATTTTCTACATGAGGAGGAATCTGCAAGTCTCTAACTCACACAGGTATTCAGAACTAGACAATAACCAGATTTTCCTACAAGCAACTGTGAAATGTTTGCTTTTCTAATTTGGAACAGGTTCCCCAGGAGTGAAAGGGAGCAAAGGTGAAAAAGGAGAAGGTACTGGACTTTTACTTCTTCTCTCACTTGCCTTCTGGTATCAGAGCTACCTCAGATCAGGACCAAAATACCCCTCTGCTCACAGTGGTTAACCCACAGCACAGCTAACAGAGCCAAGGAGTAGATAAATTGCTCTGAGCTGCAGCCTGGCATCTCCAAATGCAGGGAGGGCTTGAATTGTTTGGATTTGAGCTACCAGTAACCTCTGGTCCCACCCTGGAGATGGGAACATCCCTCTGGTTTGGGTGGTCACTGCTTCTGTCTGTCAATGTCTTTTTTCTTATGCCTGTATGACCCATAGAGTTATTTTCTTCTCCTCTAAACTCTCAGTTGGCATCAGTAACTTTGTGAGAATCGTGGGAGGAGACAGGAAGGGCCGTGTGGAAATCTTCCACAAAGGCTCCTGGGGAACAATATGTGATGATGGCTGGACCACCCGCGAGGCCGGCGTGGTCTGCAGAATGCTGGGATTCAACCGTGCAGTCTCCTCCTTCACAGCTCCAGCAGGTGAGTCCACAACAGCTTTACACCTCTCCAGGCCTGGCACAAGTGCTTACACACACACAGAAAGTACCACAGCAAGGTCACCTGCACCAGCAGCCAGTGATCCCCTCAACAGAGCAGCTCGTTCCTCTTGGGATGAGGCAGCTGCATCTCAAGTGCTGCTTGAACTGTGCCCAAACCCTTCATTTCCAACAAGCCAACCACACCACCCAACACACACCCACTATCCACAGGACTCTTTTCAGGGGAAAAAAAAAAAAAAAAAAAGCATGTTCCTCTTTCTCCCATCCGACAGTTTTTGTTTGTTTGTTTGTTTGTTTAATCTTCCAAAGGTACGGGACAAATTTGGCTTGATGACGTAAACTGCAAGGGGACTGAAATTACAATTACAGACTGTAACAAGCGTGACTGGGGTGCACACAACTGCAACCACAACGAGGATGCTGGAGTGGAGTGTGCTTGATGGGACACCGAGTTTGTCCTGGGAGCTGCTGCTGCCTCTGCTCTCCATGGAGCTTTTCTTCATGACACAAACCCAATTTCATCAGGCTGTGCTTTTGTGCCTCTTTAGAGGGTCATAGAAATATTGACAAAGAATGTTGAATTTTTTACAAATCAATAACAGTTGCAAGACCCACAGGTAACCTGAAACATCCCAGCTGTCATGAAACAACTGGAGCTCAAGCATGTGAGCCAGTTCACAGCTTTTCCAGCTACCTGACATCAGCTCACCTGCAGGAGCTCACACGTGTGTGACCTCTACGACCACGAGGGAGGGGATGGTCTACTTTAGCTTAGCACAGTAAGAGAATAGGATCAGTGTGCAGAAACCAGCTCTTACTGCAGCTAAGTTGGCTAGTTCATCTTCATCACAGTACAGTTATGAACCTGAGCTTAAAACCCCCGGGGAAGTGCGTACACCCAAGAGAGCAGATGCTCAGAAATCATCAGATGGTCTCTCTGGCATGAAAATATAAATATTCTTCAGAAACTATGCTGATCACAGGTTAAAGTGCAAAAATAAGTGCCTGGGATATAGGTGCCATACTACCCTAGTTTATACAGCATTTGTTTTTGATATTAGCTATGTCCCTTGCCTTCTCTGTCAGCATTTCCTAAGCTATCTCCAGGAGCAATACCCCTTACTTACCTGGCGTATGAAGCTAAGATTTTTGTACCTTTAGAAATTAGATGCTCCAGTAAAGCAAGATGATGACAAATAAAAAATATAGTGAAGCATGAATAAGCTATCGATTGGTGTTAAATATAAATAAATAAAATTTTTAAAATGAATAAATAAAAATATTAAATAAACAAACAAATGTTCGAATAGATAAAGAAATAAAATTATACACACACACACCTGTAGATATGAGGGAGAAAATACTGAACTGGGCTTTCCTAGATCCCATGCGATTGACGCAATTGGCGTTCAATAAGTAAGGGTCTCCCTGCAGGGACAAGCGCAGGACACATCCTGGCGGGATGCCAGGAGCGCGGTGCCACCAGCGGGGCGAGCGGCGGGCACCGCGCCGGGACCCCCCTGCCGCCCCCGGCATCGCTCCCACGCCCGCCGCGGAGCCCGCCCGTCTCCAATGCTCCTTCCCGGCACTAAGGGGAGCTCAAGGGCCGCCGCCGCTCCCGGAGCTGCTGCGGGAGACCCGTGGCATCGGCCCGGGCCGGGGGCTGCCCCTGCCCCCCGTCACTTTCTCCCTCGGAGAACCGGGGATCCTGAGCGTCCCTCTCTGCTCCGTTCCCGTGAGACCCCGCCTGGAGCTCTGCGGCCAGCTCTGAGACCCCGGCGCAGGAGCGAGAGCGACCTGCTGAGGGGAATGCGAAGATGCTCAGAGGGCTGGAGCACCTCTCCTAGGAAGACAGGCTGAGAGGGTCGGGGCTGTTCAGTCTGGAGAAAGGAGAACTCTTAGGGCACCTTCCAAGTACATGCAAGAGAGCGGGAGAGGGATTTTTGTCAAGGGCATGGAGTGGTAGGACAAGGGGGAACGGCCTTAAACTAAAAGAGATTATGTGTAGATTATATATCAGGGAGAAATTCTTTACTGTGAGGGTGGTGAGGCACTGGCACAGGTTGTCCAGAGCAGCTGTGGATGTCCCATACCTGCAAGTGTTCAAGAACATGTTGGATGGAGCTTTGAACAACCTGGTCTAGTAAAAGATGTCCCTGCCCAGGGATTTGAAACTTGGTGACCTTTAAGGTCCTCTCCAACTCCTATCATTCCATGATACCCTATGATCCCAGGAGCAGGAGGGCAGTGACGGCCACAGAGGCCTGGCGATGCATCCAGAGGGTGCTCATGATGTCCCACCTGTGCAGTAGGAAAGGACTAAAATGTGTTTTAGCCTGTTTTATCCTGTTGACATCATGCAGAGTGAGACCAAAACCTGAGAGTGCAGTGCTTAGTTTGAGGGAATGAGGCAGGCTGTGGTGGTTTCAGTCCTTGATAACTGCAGCAGGGATCAACCAGACATCCAAGAAAGGGATTTTGCAAAATAAGAGCGGATGGTTTTAGGTCTTTGTGATGCAGCTTCTTGTGCCTGATGGTTTGTGAGAGACTGCTGGGCAGCTGTGACACTTGTACAGGTCTTGCTCCCCACTCTTTAATAGCTAAAAACACAATTTTTAAGGCAAACCCTCAGATTTTGCCAACATGTCAGAGGTGTCCCCTTGGAGGGACAGGGGAGGGACAGCTGCACAGCTCATCCCCAGCCTCACCACTCTGGGGGCAGGACACAAGGCCCAGCAGTGGCATTTGGAAGCCTGAAGCTTGGCACTGGGATCCCTATGCAGCAGGTTTGGAGGGCACTCATGCCTCACGTGTTCACTTCTCCAGCCTAAGAGAAGGTCCCCTGGGGCAGGAAGAGTGCCACAAGTCACCGTGGGATGGTTGGTGAGCAACAAAAAAAATCCTTTTGCGTCTACAGAAAGGGGTAGCCCTGAGATTTGTAGGTTGGTTCTCAGGGCCACATGCCCTCCCTCCCAAATACCCAGCTCCAGCCATTCCACTCCAGCTTCAAAGTTTCCCAAACACCCTGCACTGCCCTGAAAGAGCTGCTTGTGACAACTAACAGGGAGTGGTACAGCTTTGCTTATCATTCATGCCCAGCACCAATTAAAAAGACTTAGTTAAGCAAAATGCAATTACACTGTCATGGATAAAAGGGATACAATTAATTAAAATGGAACACTTTCCCTTAGGAATGACGTTATTTCCAGATGCTCCCATCCCTGTTCCTGACTATTCCTCGTGATCTGAAGAGATTTGGATGAATTGTGGTCCTTGGGGTAGTTTTGTCCCATCCTGGCTCACGTGTATTTATGAGATAAGTTAGCAAAGACCCTTGAGGACACAAATCTTTTCTGGAGCCCTAAAACAGGTAGATTTCCAATCTACCTGACTCTACCTTTCCAAGAAGAACATTTCATTGAGGCTATCTGGTGCCAAGATGAGAGTTTTCTCCTTTTAGGGAGAAAACTGAGCCTTCTGTCATCTCTGAAGGAATGAGGAACAGCCAGACACTGTGGGATATGTGTGTGGCTGGAAGGATTTTCCAAAATATGCAGGAAAGCAACTGAAGTGAGGTTTCCCATCTCAAGGCCCTCAGGAAGGGAGAGAAGCTGAAGAGCAAAATGTTTGCCAGCTAAAAGCCAGTTCTCCAAGTTTCCAAAGCCTGAAGTTTATGCTGAATGCATCATAGCACATCTCCTTAGCAAAATTATTGATGATTCCAGCTGCAAAGGTAAAAAAGACAATTAATGCATTTAAGACATTGTATTAAAATATGCAAGAAAAGAATTAGTTTTCTGTATTACATTCATATGACAGGTAACAACTTTAATACACATGCAGGCTACATCTAAAGCTTAAACTCATCACATCATATATAGGTTAATAATTGTATTTTCATCTGTCCCTTCTGAAGTCTTCTGATGTTTTAGATCACATCACCATAAATCTGCCAGCACATTTCCTCGTTTTTTCTGTTAAACAACACAGTGGAGGGCAGCATCTGGCCACAAAACCCTAAGACTTCTTTTCTGTCTCACTTAGTGTCAGAACTAGTCAGGTTTTGCTTGGCTAACTCTTCCCACCAGCATGGTCCAGCAAAGTCCCAACCAACCATCCAGTGCAGTACACAAGCCCAAACTGAAAGTGTTTCTGATCCTGAAAAGGAGCCAGTTTGGCTCTCACAGGCTGATGCTGGATCATGCACTGATGCAGGCAGCTGCTCTGCTGTGACACCGAGCTGATTTTAACCCAAAGTGCTTAAACAAACTGTTAATGGTAACTCCAAGTGATTATCCATTTATTTCAGTATTTGTCTTTTTCAAATGTGACCTAAAATCTATAAGTAATTAGTTATTGTACAGGCTACGGTGGTTCAAAATGCTTCCCTTCATTTTTTATTCCAACCCTGAACTATAACTCCAAAATCATTCTAGTCACACCAGCCCTCAAAGGTCTAAATGGGGAGGAAGGGGGGGCTAACTCCTTAGTATCTTTGAGATTTACAAGAATATTTGAGGATTTTCTGGGGATTCGGAATGAAATGAGATGAAAAAAAAAGGAGTTTTGCAGGCAAACAGAGAAACTTATGCTTCCAGTTCAAAAGGAAAGACACATCCAAATAGAGAAAGATTTAAATGCTAAAATGCTAAATAAACATTGCTATTCAACAGTGGTCTTTGTCTTTTGGGTCCTAGGTTAAAACTACTTCAACAGGGACTATAAACACTCGTTACTCTCCTTTGTTGGAGCTAAATTAATTTTAATGGCAGAAGTTCCAGACTGAAGAAGAATTGCCTCCTAAAACTCCTCCCAAGCCACCTAGGTACCCCAGCAGAGGAAGGGAGGAGAGGACTTTAGGAGCTCTTAAATAAGGTGAATAAGAAAAAAGTATACAAATTGCAATTATTCTGGGTCCGCTTGTGATGTTTGTATAAATGCTAGCAGATAAGTGGTTCTGTGAAGGTGCTGGTTCCACACCATCAGGGTATCAGCAGCACAAGGAAGCACAATTCTGCAATGACCTTGCCTTAGGAAATCCCAGTGGAGCGAAGGGATTCAGAGGGCTTTCAGGCTCAGGCCATAAATCACTCAAGATATGAATTACTGCCTTATTAGAGCAGATTCATAACTGTAATTCTAGATAAATACACAATTAGTCTGATCTCCTCTGATAACATGCCAGCAGAAAAAAAAATAAGTCACCTCCTACTAAGCAGAGTAACTATTCAAAGGAACTGCAGCAAACTTTCACAGATGTTGGGGCCAGCAGGACCACTGTAATAATCCCATGTGATCTTCTGCATGGTGCAGGGCAGAACCTCCCCCAGGTATTTCTACATCATTTTGAAACTACAGCTTGTTTTCTAGGAAGGTGCCTTACCTTGGTTGAAAGTTTTCTGAAAGCAGAGAAATCATCGTGTTCCTTAAAATAACCACGACATTCTTGCCTTATTAATTAATGTGCCAGCTCTCTCCCAGTGACTCCACTCCTGACCTGTGCTGGGACACCAGGAGCCAGCTGATGTCCTTGAGCCATCCAGAGCTCAAGGACAAGGCTTAAGAGATAAAATAAGTTTTCCTTAGCACAATTAACTTCACCTGGCAGGGACAAGCCCACAACCAGGTTTTGGAAGAGCTACTTACTGTTCCAAGCAAGCAGCACGCCCCTAAAGGGATGCTAGTGCCCTTGCCAGAGTTTAGAGAAACAAGGAATGTGCAGCACAAGCCAAGAACAAACTGGAGGTGACCTTGATAGTTTTACTTCTGCTCAGCATCTGAAAGGGTATTTCTGGAAGGCTTTTGCCATAATAGCTGTGGCTCACATGAACACTGGGACTCTGCTTTTGCAGTCTCTCTGATTTTAAAGATGTTTGACTTTACAGAGTAGCGAGAGAAGGAGCTCATTGGGAGTAGAAGGCTCTCAGCACACTTCTGAGGCTCTCAAACTCTTTTCTGGGTGGAAATGAGATCAGACTAAACTAAAGTGGCACTGTTTGCATGAGTAACAGCTAATCCCAATTACCCAGGGCTGAGAGATGAGGATCCCAGGGCTAAAAGAACAAGGGTGTTTTTTTCCACACATGGGTAAAGACTATTGACTCAACTTGCAGGGCTATAAAATTTCTCCAGTAACAAGCAGGGACAGACTCCTACAGCAATGCTGCAGGGAAGGGAAATACCCTGTCTCTGAAAATCCACTTATTTCAACCAGACTGAAAGAGCTGCACAAGACTATAAATGGATCTGGCTGTGGTTAAGGGGTAGATGAGAGAAGGATGAACACCCTTTTGCTTCTCCTGTGTGTTTACTTCAAAACTGTAAGATTAAGAGTGAGGAAGTCCCCTGCTTCCAGTTTATTTGCTTTAGAAGCTTTTTTGAGTTCCCCAGTGCTAGCTAGCACAAAGACGGCAGAAGCTCTTTTCTGGACACATGTTCTGGCACACTCTGACTTTGCACATCGTTGACAGGGAAATGTGAAAAAAAGTCACTTTTTCAACATTTTCCTTTTGTTGCTCCCGGATGCACAGTGCCACTTCCCATTACAGGCCAGCATGTCAGCTGTGACCTGCTTGGGGGAGACGTGCTGTGACCCTGTGGGACAGGCTCAGCACACTGAGGATTGAGGGTAAAATGTACAGTCCTGGGTAAACATGTGGGGCCCAGTCCAGCGAGGGGTCCTGAGCAATGAGGCTTCAGCAAAGGCCTCCAAGCATCACCCAGCACGGGAGATGAAGCAGAGAGTTGTGACCTAGGTCACATCTGCAGCTGGTATAAATCAACATCACTCTGTTGCTAACTGGGGAAATACATGGATTTGTTTCTGCTGATAATTCAGCCCTATTTTGATTTTTTTTTTATTTTGCTCAGCTCTCTAAAATACTGCTTAGCTCCTGGTGGGTCTACTCTTGGGCTTGATGGCGGGTTGTGTGTGCTGCCCAGCAGCCTAGGAGGAAGGTGAGAGACCCAGCAGGAGTAGTGAGTCTTTCCTCAAATGCCTGGGCAACCAGGAAAAGCATGCTTAAGGCTTAGAATCCTGAAGTTCTCTAGTGCAGAAAATAGCAGGGACTTTTTCCAAAATGGTTACTTAAACAAGGCATTTTAAATCGAGCTGCAGTGATTATTAGAAAGCGCAGCAATTTTCAATCACATGCCACAAAGGCATTATAAAACTGCCGACAACAGCATTTCATCAACACCTCTGGTTCCAAATTTCTCCCACCCTGACACTTCTGCAGTTTAACCCTAATTATTGCTGCCTGCCCCTTTATGATGGATGTAGTCCCAAGCTGTCCTTCATCTCTGTGCCGTCAAGCTCTCAAGGATCCTGATTCCTTCATTTAATGTAAAGTGATGAAATGGGTTCTGGCAACAGAGACACAAAGTTGGAAAGCTAAAATTTTGTTGAAGTGCAAACATAGAAGAGAGTTGTGTAGAGCTGTCATCCAAATTACTTTAAAGAGACATATTTCATAGAATCATGGAATATCCTGAGTTGGAAGAGACCCACAGGGCTCATCGTAGTCCAGCTGCTGGCCCTGCACAGGACCACCCCAAGGATCATACCATTGCCTCAGAGCATTATCCAAGTGCTTCTGGAGCTCAGGCAGGATTGGTGCTTCCAGAAAGCAAGCACCCTCTGGGAGAAGAGCCTGTTCCTGATATCCAACCTAAGCCCCTCTGACACAGTTTCATGTCATTCCCCCAGGTCCTGTCAGTGGTCACCACAAAGCAGAGATCAGTGTCTGCCCTCCTCTCTCCCTCACAATGCTCTCTTGTGCACTGTGATGAGATCTCCCCTCAGATTCCTCCTCTCCAGGCTGAGCAGACCAAGTGGCCCCAGCTGCTCCTCCTATGGCTTCCCCTCAAGGCCCTTCACCATCTTTGTTGCCCTCTTCTGGATACTCTCTAACAGTTTCATATCTTTCTTATATTGTGGCGCCCACATTTGGAGAGGAGAAATTCCTTCTCCAGGGCAGAAAGGCTTGTTCCCCAGCTAACACCAGGTACCACAGCTAAAGAAGTATTTGTGGATCCCTTCCCTACCTAATGAAATATTTGTGAGTCCCTTCCCTCATCTTTAGAGGATAGTTTTAGTTTTTCCCTTCTATTCAGTTGTACATCTTCTGCTCTTTAGCTCTAACTGTTCCAAGATGTTCATCTGATATGAATTTACAACCAGATGATAGCCATCATTCTCACATTAAGGAGAAAAGCTCATGTACTGTTTCAAGGCTTTAACTTTTAATCTGTTTTCAGACCTGTATGTACTGCCTGCTCTGTTCATATTTTTGCCATTTGGTTTCCAAATATTCAATCTTTTTCAAACAAGATCGTGGTAGCTGGCAGTATTTGAAAACACTGATACTGTTGATCAGCAAAACTCTTGTTGAATTGAAAGAAACCCAAATTCATCTGTCTTGCATGACAAACAACAAATGTAATGTTAGTCCAGCTGACACACTGAGCTAGGGAGCAGAGAGCAGGCCTCTCAGGCCTTTAAGGTTGGTTAAGACAGAAAATATTTTAATCACAGCTGAGAAAGGAAGAGATCACTGTCAGGTTTGGATAGGCTCAGTCAGGTGCTCAGCTGCTGTAAATAAACTCAACTCTGTTGAGGTCAAAATCGTTTATACCCACAGTTATTTTTCCTGAATGAGGTGAACATGCAAAATCCCTTACTGAGTAATTTTCAGCAAGCCTGAGCACTACAATTCTCTCTAAAATCGGGAGAAATGAGCAGTCTGAGAGAGGACCACACAAGTTATTGCAGGCTATCAGTAGCTGTCAAGGGAAAAATGGCTGCAAATCAAAGAATACAAAGTTCTTCTCCATTAAAAGTACAAATTAAGTGCATATAGCTGAAAGGAGCTCTAACACTTTTCTTCCTTTGTGCGCTTGATGCAGCAGGAGAGTTTGTCCTGGCAGCAGCATTTCAGGTAAACTGGAATAAGTAAAATACGTAAATTCTGTGTCTGAGCCATCCCATCTGCCTTCTGAGGGTTGCTGAGAGAATTATCTGGCAGGTGATATGATCACTACCTGGATGGAAAGGAGAGAAGTTCAAAAATGAGGAGAACATCCAGCTTTCAAAATGGTCAGAGGAAACAGAGGTCTAAACTGACTCCATAGGAAAGAGCAGAATTGCAAGGAACCTCCAACAGAACATCAAAGTCCCACAATATTACAAAAACAAAGGGATATTTTCAGGGAGTTAGGGATTAGAAATTAGAGTCTGGGTTTCAGAAGAATTTGTAATCACAATCAGGTCAAATTTGCAGAGAAAAAGAAAGCTCATATTGTCACCAAAACTGCGGGGGAAAAAACCTCTCCAACAAGCGTTTCAGTGTTAGAGAATCAAGGCATTACTTTATTCTGGCCAGGATGTGCAAAAGAAATCATTTCACCTACACACAGCTCGAGTTGTGCAGAAAATCATTCCATGGCACATTAATTTACCGGATTTTTCAGCTACTTATGGACTCAAAACCCACAGAAATTCATTGGTTCAGTGTTCATGGGTCCCAAGTTACACAGTTCTCAGTATTTTGCTTCCTACTGGTTATCAATCTCTTTGCCTTCCATGTCAGATAGGTTCACATTCTTGGTTCTCTTATCTCTCTTTTCCCAGACCAGGTGTCTCTGACCATGCCAGGGGTGATATTTGGAACTGATGGTCGTGGATGGTCTTTACCTTCTGTGTATCTTCTGTGCTACTCCCAGTCTGTTGAGATGTTAAACTCATCATGCCTTGAGTGATGAAACACTCCTTTGAAAAGAAACTTAAAATTCCTTTTTGCCCCCAGACAAAGGCAAACAAAACCCCTGACTAAAGT
The DNA here is from genome assembly GCA_013401135.1 of Cettia cetti. NCBI lineage: Eukaryota > Metazoa > Chordata > Aves > Passeriformes > Sylviidae > Cettia > Cettia cetti. The sequence goes on along the minus strand of VZUI01030968.1, from coordinate 8,871 downwards.
TATATTAAAAAAAATTTCAACTTCGTATCTTTTCCAACAATATCACGTCTAAAAAATCTTGGCACAGCAGATATGAGAGCTGGAGCAGTAAGAGACTCTTTTTGCAAGCTTAAAAAAAACCCAAAAACTTGAGATTGAGCCAAAATGCCATTTTTTCCTGTTTTTTTACCAAAACTAAAAGCAAAAATATTACCATTTATAGGGAAAATGAATGTTAAAAATTTTACCAAGTTTGCATATCATCAATCCAGAGTAATTTACAGGTGGTCCCAAGAGAGAGGAAAGCAGCCTTATCTATCCTGGGCAGAAGAGGCCAAAAAAAGGAGTTTAGCCCACCCAGCTCTGTGTTTGTGCCACACTAAAATCAATTTAATCCTAATGTCCCTGTACCCACCCTGCCAATGAGCACTTCTGAGCATCCCAGCTAATTTCTAGAAACTTTGTCAATGGTGACCATCTGTCATTGGGAAAACACGAAAAGGGGGATTAGTAACAGACTGGCAGGGAATACTGGAACACTGGCAATATATTTTACTGAGTACAGATGCAAACACAATGAGCATATTGTTTTGAAATTAAAGAAAGAGCAGGAAACTTTACAGTGTTTTCCTGAGCTGGTTTGTTGGGGATTTTTTTTTTTACCCTTGCCACATCAGTGTAAAAAAAGGCTGGCAAGTGAAAAGATTAATAATAGGGCATAAATGTACCATTTTGGGGAGTTTTCCCCGGGGTCTGCTCCCCCTCCTTTACTGCTCAATTGCCACCATTACTGCACGTGAGGTGCATGTTTATGCTGCTGCTGAATGAATGCACAGATGCATCTCTGTTATCCTTAGAACTATAAACTTCTTTTTCTGACAAATACATTGCCCAGTGCACAAACACACCTAATGAGCTCCTTCTGCCTTGTTTCTTGGAATACATCACCTTCTGCTGAGACTAAGATAAAACAGAAAGAGCACAGAAACCTAGAAAAGCTAAATGGGGGGACTTAATTGCCTCAGCAGTTTTGCTTCCAAAATTAGAGGGGAAAATGTTTTACAGATGAGAAGATTTTAAAGTGCGCCAATCACAATGAGAGAGATTTCTGTTTGAAATGCTGATGGTCGAGACATCTCCAATGCCATGTTCATCTCAGAAGGGGGAAATATTCAGAGAACTGCCAAAAATGTCATCCAGGGAGGGAACCTCTCCCCAGATCTTGTCTGCACTAATAAGAATTTGCTGGCACTTCTGAAGGCATCTTCTGCTGAAAAAAAGTCTTTCCCATTCCCTCGGTGAAGGAAGACATGCTCTTTGGCTGGTGTGAATCCATGTAGTGCTGCTCCTGCTACCATCAAAACATCATTAAAAATCACAGCCTGAGAGGCATTACTGCAGCAGGAGAAGTCTCTGGCAAGGGCCACCCTTTGGCTAGAGGCTGTGGCTTGGGAAGGGGTCTGTGACATTGCTGAAGCAGACATAGGGGTCAGCGAGTCCCCCAGAATGGGGCAAGAAGCATGAAGGCAAATCTGCAATTAGTAGGGTAGTGTTGGGCAACTAACATGATCCACAAGAGTGGAGGCTGGCTGGGAATGCTCTCATACGTCCCCACTCCCCTCTTTCATCAGTACTCTTGGGGATCAGCCTGGAGCTAACCAAAGTGATGGAAATACTTCACTGACTTTGACAGGCTTTGGATCCAACTTTTCATGACATTTTATCTTCTCTTACTATTCCAAAAGGTCCCACACAACAACCATGAGGCTGAGATTTTCAAGTCTACTCCCATCACTTTCAACAGAGACTTTTTCCACCTGCCGAGACAACCCCGAGCCACGCACGTTAATAATTAAATAACAGCTGAGCACCAGGGGAGGGGAAGTGACAAAGCTGCCAAAATCCTTCTGAGATATTTTGACAATCCACAGCCTGAAAAGATTTTAAATGAGGGTCTGGCCCCTTGTTACTCTCCCACTTTCTCCTACATATCTAAGCATCACACGGATTATGCATCATCCATCCCAGAGATGCATATTGATGTCATAACAATATTTCCCACGCCGGACTACACAACACCGAGCTGCAGACACAGTGATTAACAACTGCTTTTGCCCCTGCACCTTCTGGACTCCCATCAAAGTAAAATTTGTCCCAATTAATCAAACCCAAGTGTTCTTTGCTGCCACGCTTGTCTGCACGGAGAAGATCCCAAACGTTCATCCTGGATGCTGAGCGTGGCTCTAACCTTTCGCTGGAGTCTGCCGGGAGCTGCTGCTCATTTATATACAAAGCACAGCAGGTAAAAGGGCAACTAAACATAATTTACCTGGAACTGAGGTTAAATGTGGTTTACCAGCTTGATGGTGTTTGGCTTGAGAAACAAGACGTTAATTAACACCTACCCATTGATTAATATTGACCAGGTTTTTGTCTTGTGCAAGTTTTAAGCAGGTGATGCTTAATTTTTACTTAAGTTTTACCTGTACCTTTACCTGTATTTTGGGTGAACTTTGACCAAACATGAGCTTCCTTCTGGCCTGACATCCTAACACAGAGAAGACTTGCACCTCCACTGCTGACTGTAAGCACTGCTGCTCTGGGAGGTATTCCTGCCCTCAGTGGGAGAGTGCCCCAGGACAGTCTGATCCAGTACCACTGACATTAATGAGCCTTGTCACTGCTTCCAAACTCTTAGGGCCAAATCCTGCTGCCAGCAAGGCTGGGGCTTTATGACATGCTCTCCTTGCCTTGGGACCCATGACCAATTTCACTGCAGGCATGCTAGAAAAACCCAGCATAAAGGCAAAAATCCTCTGTTTCTTTGGAAGACGTCATATTTATTTAGCAGTGGCATCCTCCTGGTGCCATTGCAGCAGTTGCAGTGCACTGTGGGGTATTAGCATAATCTCAGCACCCCAAGTGCTCAGCTGATGCCACAGACAGAAGCTGGGCTATATCACCCCAAATAAGAGTGAAGACCTGCTCCAGGCTTTGTGATTGCCCCTGGATGCCTGTGACATGATTAAAATATCCTTATTGCCAGAGTGAGACTCTTGGCAAAGGATATGGTCCCAGTTCATCCTCTGGAAGTGCTGGGTTTATCACTTCTCACACATGAGATACAAACAAAATCAAAGCCAGCTATTCACCCATCTGAGGCAGGAGGAAGCCTGGATTCCTGCAGTTAACACTGAAAGAGGGGAAACTGGCTTTCCTGTGAATCTTTCCCCAAAAAAGGCGGCATGAGGCCCAAAACTCACCCACAAGTGGAACTTCCCACATCCCAGGAGACCCTATTTAAAGGAGGGAGGTGATTCTGGAGCCATGGTGGGAGTACAAGCACCTAAGCCTGATCTTCCTCCACAAACTCTCTTTTGGGCTGGCCAAAGCCCATTGAAGCTGCTGCTGCAAAAAGCTGAGCAGGTGGGAAAAGCCTTTGCAGGAAGCAAAGACAAAGCCTTGATGTTGTATCTGCCATGGCAGGCCTTGAAATACAGCTCCTGTTTTCCACTGTTTTGGAGGCAGGGGTTGGTTGTTTGGTTTGGTTTGGTTTTTTTGTTCGTTTGGGGTATTTTTGTGGCTCTTTGACTGGTGTTTATTTCAAAAGAGACCACTTTTGAAATTTGAAAGATCTTTTTCCAAACTGCCATAATTTCTCGTGTCCTCCAAAAATTTGAGTTTTCTCTTGACTTGAATTTTCCATAAATAAAGACCCTCTGCAACTTTGAAAAATGTGAGGCGTCTTACTGTCCTTGCCTAGAGGGGAGAATACTCCTTTGCTTGTTGGAAGTGTGGAAAATGCTAATAATAATGGCAGCTCCAGGAAAAATTAATTTTTGGGTGATGAGGCAGTGGGGTTTTGTCCTGGCAATTAAAAAAAATTGTACATAGGGATTTATACCTTCAACTATAGAAATATTAAAGAAAGTGTTTGTTTAAATTTAAGCTATTAAAATATTTCAATGCAATCAAGAATCAATCTGATTATTTTCTGTTCTCACTTCCCCTTTCAGAATGGGATGACTTTGCACTTTGGAATCATGTTGTTCACTTCAAGATTGACCTGACTGTTATAGGACAGGTGAAACAATCCCAGCTGCAGAGGGATTTTAATCAAACCAAACATTCTGAATAGAACCAAAAATATACCAATCACTTTTTTTTCTGATGCAAAGCCAGTACAGCCCACCCTGAGCCCATCAGTGAGATTGCTGGTGTAGCCACTGCTGATGGGCACCATTTTGCAAGTTTGGTTTTGTTTGCTTCATTGGGTTGTTGGGTTGGTTTTAAGGATAGATCAAGATGACACATCTTGCCCATCACAAATCAATAACCCAGCCTATTCCTGGCCTGTGTCCTGTCCTCCTACCTCCTAACCACTGAACTAGAACAAGCATTAAAGGCCTCTGAAATCAGTCCTGGCCCAAGAAATATGCAGTAGACAGAGATCTCTCTCTGGGCCATGTTGCAGAAGCACATTTTGTTCTCTATGCTCCAGAGCTCCCAAGAAGGCATCCTGAAAACCATTCTTCAAAATGTTCTGCAGCTTAGCCTTAAATGCTGAGCACAAATGGGGTAACCTCAGCCTTCAGGAGCTGCTTCATGGCTCAGGCTGTTTCAGCACTCCCATTTTCTGCCAAGGGCTTGGGATTTGCTCACACTTTATGACTGTGCATCAGGCACAGGTGGTTTAGTGATCAGGTGAGAGATGAAGAGTATTCCTAATATATAAAGGTAAATAGAAGGATGAAAATCATTTAGATCTGTGGTTTAATGGGAAAAAGTTATTTCATTGCAATTGAAGCCAAAACAAAGGGAAGGCTGAATTTGCATCATCCCTTTACAGGCAGATCAGTGCACCAGGCTGCAGCCACTACTTGGCTGACTGACACAGAGATTTTGGAAGCTCTGTGAGTGATGAGTCATGTCCCTGTAGGAGTCTCCCTCAGCCCCAGTGTGGGCACAGGACAGCCAGCCTCTCTGGGTGGATGTACAGTCATACTCTACAAGTGAATAAATTGTAGCTCTCCAAGGCTCATAACTCAGCCAGATCAGTCCCAGTTTTCACGAGAGCACCCAGCTACACTCATCAAGGAGACCCATTCCCCTGCCAGGATTCATTTGCCTGCCCCAAGCTGCTTTGACTGTGCAGATGTTAAAAATAAAGTTGCAATGACTGTTTGCTAGAGGAAATAAAGAGTTTTTGTACTCTCATATTGAAGAGTGAGCAGGCCAGGTTGGCTCACAATCCCCACCACCCATATTAAAAAAAAAAAGAAATACATGAAAAGCAATAGATCTGCTAACCCTTTCGTGCAGAGAGAGGCCAAGGTTTGGAATCAATGCTCTGGCAGGCAAATACAGAAATCCTCTCTAATCACCAAGAGATCTGGACACCCCTTTAATTATCTGTGCTGATCATCCCAGCAGCCTGGCCTTGTCTAAATGTTCACCCAGAGCTGTGGGGGGAAAATGTCCTGCTGAACCCCAGTCCCACATGCCCTTGGGGGTCACCTGCCAAGACTGAGCAGCTGCAGCCCCTGCCAAAAAACTTACTTTTCTGACACTCATTTTTTATGAACTTCTACTGCTGCCAAGAAGGAGATTTTCTTACAGAGAGAGTTGACTGAAGCAGCAGGAAACCATGAAAAATGCCCCTTCTCCCCCCACTTTACCCATTGGTAAATTAATGAGAAGCATTTGCAAAGGACAGAGGCATTGCAGACCACGCTGCACACCAGGTTTCCCCTTCCCACATAAGCTCACAGGTAAACAGCATCACCAAGGTCTGGCTTTGGGACAAAAGGCACTCACCCACCATGGCCAGAGCCAAGCCTTTAAGAACCACTCTTCAATTAAATTAAAAACATTTCTTGCAACGGTGTAATTCAGAGTCTAGGCTTAAGGAAGGATTTTTGAGTGCAAAATAATCCATTAATTAAAAGTTGAAAAACCCACCCTTAGTTACCTGCTCTTCTGAGGCGAGAACCTTACACCCAGCCTCTGCAGAATGCAGCTATATTGACTACAAACAGGATTACTCACAGGAGCTCTTAATTTGTAAGTTTTTTGTGGAGCTTGAAGGTCACACATTAACAAGGGCTACAACCTCCTTGGAAAAACAGCAAGGGAGAATGCATTACCTCTGCTACTGCTGCTTATGCAAGGAAACAATAAATGCCTTTTGTAAATGGCATAAATTGAGCTGTGCTGATGTTTCACAAAGGCACAAATTGATTATCTTATTTAAATATCAGGTTGTTTGCTCCTGGATGAGATCTGAGCTACTCCACCATGACAGACAAGATCAACTCAACATCTCTGAAGCAGGAAGGGCCAGCTCAGAGAGCCCAGCACAGCTTGTCGAGCTGGTTAAAGCATGTCTGCAGGGACAAATCACTCTATCCCACACATGCAGTACTTTGCCACTCATGACCCAATGATCTGAGTCTCCAGAAGTGGAGATTTGACATGACCAAGCCAGAAGGACCTTTGGCCTCTTCAGTGATCCTTCTCGAGTCCCTGGAATTTGGAGAAGCCACTATGTGCCTGCTGTGCCAGGGCAAATGAAGGCAAATGGGCAGCCAGGAATTCCTGCCCACACCAGATCCCCCAAACCATGCTTGGGGTCTGCAGGCAGCCTCACAGAGGTGACACAGATGTCACCTGTCTACCTTGTTTCTGCTGGCAACCACTCCAAGCCCCTCACAGGTGTGGTAGTGCTACAAAGACAAGGTGAGGTTGCTTTCCATCTCCCTTCCCAGCCCTGGGCAGCACCACTGACGTGCAGCACATGCCTGGGGACTCCCTGTTCTCATCAGGGACCCAGTGGAGCTTCTTGAGGAAAAAAATGAACTCATCTCGGTCTTGCCCCTGGTCTCTGCAGTAATTAGTTGTACCCTGGAGGACCCCTGGGCCAAAAATCATACATCTGAAGAGTTCCTTTTATTTTGAATTAATTTTCAGACATTTTAATTGTCTCCTTCAGCACACCTCAATGACATCTCTCTTTTTAAAAAGTCTTAATTAAAAGCCAGGCTTTCAGAACTTCCAAGGGTAGCTTTGACATGTGGAAGTGTCACGGGGCAGATGAACAGACTCTTACCCCACCAGACACCAAGGGGGTTGATGATTTTAAAAAAGGAGTTTGGTCCACAAAATGTCTGCTTGGGACCAGAGAAGCCACCTGAGAGCAACTCCACGAGGTTCATTAGTAAGCACCAGTATACACCAAGTCAGGAGCTTCTTTTCCAAAATAAACACCCATAATATGTGCTGCTCCCTGACCACAAACCCCCTCCTACAAGGGTGAGAGCCACCCTCCACGTGGCACCAGCAGATTTTATAAGCCTGGAGTGGTGACTGAGGCCATCTCCAGTCCAATTTTACCTACTCTAAGAGCCTGTGGTATGTGCTGCAGCCACCCAGCTCATGTCTCCTGGCTTGCATCAAAAAGGATGCAAAGTAAATTTTTCTCAGGACCATGTGTAACTTATGCACCTTCTCTGATTCTTTTTTCTCTCTGCTTCTGACATCTTGGTGTGTTAGCTTTGTTCTGCACTATTGCAACTCCTCCTCTCTACTTGGGAAAGAAAGGCTGGCTGGGTGGAAAGCCTTCTGGAAAGATCACAGACAAAACAGAATGAGCAGCTGCACAGCCAGGCTGTATTCTGAGATGTTGGGTTGCTTGTCTGGACAGTACCAAAGAGAAGTCCAAAAATGGTTTTGGGACAAGGACATACAGCCCATGGTAGTGCCATACATGTATTGAAGATCTCAGATATGTGACCTGACACAGGCAGGAGCCATCCTCCTGGACTCAGCCTCTAGGAAAACACCTCACATTAGGAGAAAACTTAGTCCCAGCTGTCTAAGTGAAACCCTGTTGGTAATAGGAAGGCTGCTGACTTCCTGGGAGCTCCCCAAACTCAGCATCTGTGTGGTCCCGCAGAGCAGGCTGCGAGGCAAGGGTCAGCTTTGCTTCTTAGCATCTTCATCAGTACCACATAATGACACAGATTCTGAATACTAAATAAATCATGTCTTTCATAAGCATTTATTGCTCATTAGTTTGGACACCGAGCTAATGAATGACTCATTTGTCTTCCAAATCCCTAATGACCATTAATTAAAGAATTAACCCAGCTTGCTGAGAAATGGAAGAAATCAACCGACAATTATTTACAGATATATACAAAAATTCACAGCTATTTTTAAGAATCCAGGATGCTTTGTCAGGGAATTGCAATCACTCACCAAAGTGCTGTTCTTTAATTTTCAGCTGGAAAGCTTCAGAGCATTTCTCCTGGCAATTGCTAAGTGGCTGAATGATTGCTCCCCATTGACAAACGAGGGGCTGGCAGGTCGCAGGTGGTTATGTGCATTCTTATAAAGCAGCACAATGCGAGTCAGAGCTGCTTAGCTGTGTGTCACCTTCTCATAACAACAAAGAAAAATACCTCCAAAAGGTTTCAAGTGCTTTGCTCATTAAGCAGTTGACTGATTGCTCCAGACTGGCAAGTGACACGGTGAGAGGTACCAGGTGTCACTCCTTTCTGGTGTGCCAGAGCTGCCCACCTTCCTTTTGGACTAGCAGATTAGTGAGGAGCACAGTCAGAAGACGAAGATTTTGGTGGCTTATATATTTTTAAGTACCCATTATGCAACGTGTTCTTGTCGACCCAAGACGTCTCCTGTTACAGAGCAGCTCCTTCTATTCACTCTGAAAACAACAGAAGAAACACTTGACTGACCACTTGAGACACAAAAGTTTCCATGGACGCAGACAGGGCCTCGGTGTAATTGGGTTTCAGGTGAGGAAGCACTAGGAAGCTTTTTTTTTTCTTCTTTTTTTCTTTTTTTTTTTTTTTTTTTTTTTTTTTGTGTGTG
>VZUI01030954.1:0-31234 GCA_013401135.1 Cettia cetti | reverse complement strand
GCTTCTGGAAAATCTGAGTAAAATCGAATTCTGATCACCAAATCAGTCTTCCCATCTCTCCATCAATTGTCAATAGTTATATATTTAGGTGAAGAAAAAAAAAAAAAGAAAAAGAAATAACTGGATCTATCTTAGTTCTTATGCCTGGATGAATACATTGTAAACAAAAAGGAACTTTCCCTCAAAAGTTCTCTCACCCTTTTGTACTCTAAAAAGTTGTAAAATAAACTCTTTCTCTTTCTTTTCATATTTCAGCATGGAAACACTATTTACAAAGAATAGCTCCTTAGAAGTACAAGGATTAGTCTTATTCACAGTCACACTCAAAAAATGTAAGTATACTGTTAAAGCAGTAAATTGGTAGCAGGAACTCTAAATTCTAACAGGTATTTTTATTAAGTTCTTCCTTAGGGATAGTAAAGAAAATAGACACTGTGCTAAGCAGTTGCTTTTAACTCTGATTCACAAGATTTTCAAAATTTAGGTCAGATCTTTTCTGTGGATTTCAGATACTCTCCTATTAAATGAGTCTAATGTACAATGGTAAGGAATCAAAGATATTTATGGTCTCTGAGATAATTAAGATCAGTATTGATGCATCTTATCATATCACAGAAACTTAAAGCTTAAAACTAAGCCTTTCTAATATTTGAGGTCTTGTTACTGTGAACTGCAGGGGTAGAGAAAAAATTCCACTATGACAAAAGGAAGCAGTACCATGTGTTAAACTAATTTATCAGCTTTTTTTATCTGCCATCAGTGAAGTTTTTTATAACGGAAAACTCTCTAAAGTGGCATTTGTGATAAAGCCCCACTCTCCGAACAAACAAACAAGCAAACTAATAAAACAACACCTTCTAAGGGCTCTTAAACGTAAAGTAAAAATAAAATTTAAAAATAATTTTTAAAAGCACTCAATTTATTGCTTTTTCTGAAGATGTGAAGAAGTATTGAAATCCTTGTATTTAAGCAAAAGTTCAATTCCCTTTTTAGATACACTGAAACATCTACCAAGTTAGTAATTTCTCCATATTGTTAACTAAGTCCTAAGGGGTTATCTCATGTAGAAGAATGGTAGTGTGCTGGGCAGTTTCTTTGTGTAATTTTATTTCAATTTTCTGCCTCCCCAAATTCTTATTTTTAACAAAAATTCAATTTGATTTCTAACTGTATTTTAAGTACAAAGGAAAACAAAAATAATCTTTTCTTTCAGGTCTCTCTATAAATGGAACACTAAAACAATAGAATCCAAATGGATAGATATTCACCTCATTTTTGGAGTGCAAAAATTTATCCATCTCAGCTGTCTTTTATGTTGGGAGTGAAATGACTCTTGTTCATGCTTCCTGACCTGTGTGTAAGCCTAACTCTTTCTCTGTTTACACCCTATGGAAAAGCAAGGCCTTTCTAAAAGAGGGCAGTGCACATGAAAAGTGAGATTTGCTGTGTTGAAATGGATTCATGCTGGGGTGCCTGTTTTTCTGCCTAAACCCCTAAAAATGCATCTTATGCTCTGAGACTACCTGAGCTTCCTGTGACATGCCTCAGGACCAGAGGAATCTCCAACAAATGACACTGCGCCATCATCAGGTGTCATTTTCAGGGACCAACTCTGTCCCTGTTTTCCAGAGACAGACATTTGACTAAGATGGAAGTTTGAAAAATTAGTTCAATAATAAGAAAGACGATATTTATTTGTACAAATTATTTGATAAAATTATATTGTATTTACAAAAATTATGACTCGGTCATGAATAATTCAGAAGACAGCAGATTAAATTAGTTGGATAATTTGACAACAAATAATTCATTTAACAGAAAATCATGTAAATCTCACATAAAATCCCCATCTGTTATTTCTGGAAATGTTTAATACAGGAATATCCCAGCAAGAAAGACCAAACCACAGTCAAATGTCAGATGGGTTCATATTTGTTTGTAAAGAATGTGTAGATTTCTAAAAGTATAATTCAATATGGGTAAATAATTATTTATGATAAATCATCAAGAGAAAGATTTTGTAAGCTAATGAGAAGACTGCTGGAAATAGAAAATTAGTTAAAAAAAATTAGATATCAAACTCCTTGGAAGTTGAGAATGTCTTTCTTTCACTTTTTCTTTTCTTAAATACATCCCGTTTGCATGTAAGCAAAAGGTAATGATGAAGGGCATAAGGGTATGAATATTTCATCTGGGCTGTGAAGCTGGGATTTCAGGAGGTAGAAAACATACATAGCTAAAATGATTTAGAAAAATATTGCAATGTATTGTTTGATATACTTGCAAAACCTCACTGTATCACTACCAAATGTAAACTTCAGCCTGGTATGATGCCAGCATAATATACATCCTCTCACAGTTGGTTTCACTTGTTTCTCAGGATAGCTTTATACAACATATTGTCTTGATTTGATAGAAACGTCACTTCACTTCATTTCCTATACCCAGAATGGAAAATTTATTGAATTCAGGCTCTCAAGTATAGTATTCATTTTGTTTAGATTTAGCTGGAGTTATTGCATGAAAAATGAACAACTGCTGGCAGACTCCTTCAACCATTTCTGGACTTTGTTATAAGTACACCTACAACAGTGTACACAGAACAGTGATTTTTGCGGTCAGTACAATTATACCAAGGAAGCCTTACCAGTAAATTGAAATCAAATTGCAAATTACTTTTAAAATGCACAATGTAAGTTCTTATGTGTGTATATGTATATAGATATAGTTTGAGCTTGATTCTACAAGATCTGAGTATTATGCATATGACCCAATAAACCAGCTAAATACATATCTAATTTAACTAGATCTTAAAAGTTATTGTTCATGCTTAATGTTTTCTGTTGTGTTATGTTATTCAAGCTTAGGTGTTTTGGTGAACCAGGGACATAGTTTTCACAGTCTTGCAGGACCCAAACTAATCTCTGGACTTCAGAACATATATTTTAACAGAACTTGAAATGGATTTGGGAATCAAAGGAAGGACTCAGAGTTTTGGAAAAGCTCTGCTTGGATTTCCATAATTAAACAAAACACAGACTTGTGGGACTAATGCAGATTCTAAGTAATTAATAGGTTTAAATGGAATGTGTTGTGATTTTATATTGAAGGCTTTCAGGTATTACGTTAGGACACAGCACAGGTTGTCTGGAAATGTTCATGTGATGAGGGCATGCTATTGCAAAGTGCCACAGCAACCACTCTTGAGGGCAGCTCAAGGAACACTACTGCAATTTCCTTCCTGTTTCAGGAAATGCTGTCTGTTGGAACAGTGTTTCCTGATTCAGTAATTAAATGGACTACTTGTAAAACAAAAAACTGCATTCTCCACTGCAGCCGCCTTCTCATTATGTCCCATGTGGTGCTAACACAGGAAATTCAGCCTGAACATTCAGCCTTAGGTTAAGTGCTCAGTTGCAAACTAGACAGAAGCATTTCTTTGGCTCATTTGGGACACCGACTATCTGGGCTTGGCTTTTAGCTTCAAGGAGATGGGAAGCTGCTGAGGTACTGAATACAGAGTGGTTTTAGGTTTTTAGATGTGAATTTACAACAGCTCAGCAAAGAAGTAAGAATCAAGAATAAGCGGGCAGGTAGATTAGAGTCTCAAGTTTCTTCAGAAATTCTTAACTGACCATGACCATGTGGAGCAGCATGAATCCCTGTTAAGCTATAAGGCTATTTAAAAACAAAGATTTCATGCATGTTTTAAAAGTGAAATTGGCATCCAAAGGCTAACTCTGAGGCTGAAACTTCAGTGACAATCCTCCCTTCCTCTGGAAGAGAAAAAGATTAGTGACAGCATCCAGACATATTCCTATAACTGTTTCTTTTTTTGCTTTGAAAATTCAAAATAAACTTAAATAGAATTTTAAGGAAATTAGTAGATTAGTACAAGCAGTTGAAAATCAGAGAAAGATTTAGTAGTCTGCTAATCTGGTGTCTAGAACAAAAATTTGGTGAGAAAGTTTGGCACTGTTGTAATAGTAAAGACAATACTCACAGCACAGAGTAACATAACAGAAGAAATGTTAAGAACATATCTAATAGTTTTCCATAATATTCAGTGATATTTTCCAATGACTATGAATTTCAGAAAATGCTATAATTTTGATTAATTTTTAATATATAGAAAAATTATATCGTTTCACAGGTCTGGTGATTCTGATACCACAATAATTGAATATTCTTTACTGTAGCTGTAGAATTACAATTAATTCATCATGTTTCCGGATATTTTTTCTCTTGTTCACACTGAACTTGAAGGTACCTAGTTATAATTTTTTTACAAATTTTTTTATAGAAGTAGATAAGTAACACTTGAGTTTGTGCTTACATATGGTGATTTAATTCCAGACAGCAGCTGAACCCCACACAACCACACAGTCATTCATCCCTCCTCCCCACAGTGTGAGAGGAGAAGAATCAGATGAAGGATCAAAATTGAGAAAACTCCCAAATCCAGTTTAATAGGTAAAGCAAAAGCTGTGAGAGTGAGAAAAGAAATTCACTCACCACTTTTCATGGTCAGGTGTTCAGCCATCTCTAGGTATGCAGGATTCCATCTCACATAATGGTGACTTTGGAAGACAAATGCCATCACTTAAATGGTGTCTTGGGAAGACAAACGCCATCACAAGATCTCCCCCTCCCTTCTTTTTGCCCCAGTTTTTGTTGCTGAGCACATCATCATACGGTATGGGAAATTGCTATGGTTACTTTGGGTCAGCTGTCCTGGCTGTGTCCCCTTCCAGTTTTTTTGTGGATCCCCAGCCTCCTTGCTGGCAGCGAAGCATGAGGAGCAGAAAAGCAGATGTTACTGTGTCAGCACTGTTCAGCAGTAACTAAAACATCAGCATGCTATCAAAGCTTTTCAGCACAAATATGAAACACAGCACTACATAAGGTACTTTGAAGAGAGTTAACTCTATCCCAGTAACGATCCTTATGCTAGAAAGAAGAAGAGAAACAAACAAAACCATAGAAAAAAACCAAAACATAAACCAAACCACAACACAACAATTTTCATTTACAGTAGATACCAGTTAAAAAGGGGATACAGATGGGAATTAAAAGAGAAAGGGAAATGAGTATATTACATCCCATTTATTCAAGCAGAGAATGTAGAGCTTGTTCATCTTCACTCAAAAATCAATGATAAAACCCAAAATAGAGGTCAGAAGTGGTATCTACTGTACACCTGTTACAACAATGCTAATTTTAGGCACTCTGTATCTGACTTTTTAGAAGTATTTGCCATGGTTATATTGAAACTAGGTAGATGATTTCAGCAGGCAATAGCAGAAATATCTAGGAAGGTGAAAAATTGTTTTTTCTAAAAAATACCATGCAAGAACAGCTGAAACAATTATAAACAGTAAGAGTCATGGGACTCACAACACTAGAAAATTCCCTAGATACACTGGCAGGTATTCCCTGAGCCAACTTTGAGTATGGTTATCAGAATTTGTATGAGTATGGTCAACAGAATATTATTCTGATGTCAAATCTGCCCATGATGTAAGACATCCATGCATAAACATGTAACCTTTGCATTGACGGTGTTGGTAAAAATAAAATGCTACTGGTTTATCAAGAACAGATTATTATGTACTAATTTTATCAGAAAATATAATAAAATCATAATCAAGTACAATGAGCTTCCATAACATAATTTTTGATGTAGGTTGGATATGAAATATTTTCTTCCTATTCCATATTAAAATTTAAATATAAAGGATGTTTGTGCTCCACCAATTTCGTTTCAGAATTAAGATTTGGTGTCAGCTTATATAAGTACATAATTGTGATGATTTATTTCTTCAAAGTCCCAGAGCAAGCTCTATGTTCCCTGTTTAAGCACTTGTACAATCTCCTCCCGACAGCCTATTCACCAGAAGCATTCCAGCACAGACCTAACCATATATTTTATGTGAGGATGGATTACACCGTAATCTTAAACTCCAGTGTGAAAAGAATTCATGCTGAAAACCCTATGCTTTCCATTCTTAAAGGGATGAGGGGCTGTCCTGGTTTAGGGCAAATTTGGGAAGAAACCTCCAAACAGGATCCCTCTGGAAAGCAAACCCAAATGGTTCCTCCCCCAACTGATCCAGAAAAAGATCTCTGTAGAGAAAAGTGGAAAAAACTATTTGTTTAACAAACAAAGTTTGTTAAATAAAGCACAAAAAATGAACAATATGAAACAATAAAACATCTCGTTGCTCTGGGGTGAGATGGCAAACTCACAAAGTCCCTGCGGGTGTGCGGGTCCTCGGCTTGCTCAGTCTCTTATCAGTCCCTGCAGGGCTGGTAAATGCTGTCCTGGGCCTGGTGGGCCGCTGGTGTGAGCTCCCTGTGCTCTTCTGGGCTTCCAGTACAGAGCAGGTTTAAACAGTCCCAAGAAAAAAGAAAAAAACAGACCAGGGAACCTCTCTGGCTCAGCTAGCCAAGAACTAACTAAAAGCAAAGGAGAGCTCTTTCCCGCTGTCTGTCCATGCTGCAGACAACACAGTCCAGGAAAATGAATGCAAAGGAGTGAGTGCAGTTTCTGAAAACAAATTTGGCACTTCTTCTTCCCCCGCTTCCCTCTCAGAACCAGTCTTAAAGGTGCAGAACTTAATATCCAGCATAAACAGAACAGACAACGGGGGATACATGCATCACAACGTCACCCCAGGACAGGGGCAGATACTGCCCTTGTAAAATTCTTATAATTAATTTAGGCTCTAGATTATTATAATTTGTCTTCTTTGGTTTTTTACCCTACCTTTTTATAGCAGTTTTGTCTTTTATCCATTTTTTCCATTACCTAGAGTAAGAGAGGAATCCTGTCTTCTTGCCTGCAAGGACAACTCTACTTGCTATTTAGAGAAGCTGGGAGTTGCAGAATTTACAAAGTTTGCTCTGCATGCCAGAGGAAATGGTTCAGCTGTGTCCTGAGCTCACTCAAACTGTGGACTGAACAAATATCCAAAAGAATAAAGAGGCTTACAGAAGCTCCCTTTTGTCCAGAATGCAAAACAAAGTAGTTAAACTATTGGAAGAGATTTGGGGTGCCAGTACATGGAATGTTAGCGCAGTTCGGCTAACACAGACATGGGACAGAGTCTGTCTATAAAAGGATTTGTATGGACCAGGATTCCTCAAGTCACTGAGAAGACTAATATTGCTTTTCTCTTCCTATGTCTCTAGGAGAGTTGGGAGATATCAGAAGGCCATCAGGCATTTTCTATTTCCTGATCGTTAATAAAAGGGAAAAAAGACAACAATTTCTCCATGTTTTGTCAAGAGTTCAACTTCTTGTGCTCATGATCAATGTACATCACAAACAGCTGCTTAATGCCTACTGACAGACATGAATCACAATGGTCTTGCTGCCTCATAATCATGGAAAACTCATCCCTCTAATTTTACTGTGTCATCATTGATGGCAAACTTCAGTGACTCTGACAGAGCTTCCTTTAGCTCTGGAGTAATTTAATTCCTTTTTGCCTCTTCTAGGTGTCTGGTATGTACAAGCAAAGTGTAAGAGTTTATTCAGTTGCAGCAACTGCCAGAGAAGAAGAATTATAGATCTAGATGACCTGCACCTGAAACTACAGCAAATGCTGAGGTATTTGATTTGAATATATTGCCTTGTTGCAGTGCAGCTGATTGAGGGCTCTTTATAGCATGAAATGTCAGAAATAAGGTTTGCATTTTAAGCACTTTTTGTCCTATCTGAATGCTTTATACAACTTTGGCTGTAAGAGCCAAACTCTTGCTCCCACATGAAATGTTGAAAACTTGATCTGAAATATTATTATTAAAGTGAGGTTATTAAATCTACTTTTAGATGCCTGTGTAGATATATCTGAATTTTTATCTAAATCTCCAAGCCTCTTCCTCATCAAAGAGATATATACGCTTCAGGGCACAATGCAATTCACCAATTTCAGCTATTTTCAGTCGGAAAAATACACCGTACACGTGCGTCTTTCCACAGTTTTATAATAGTGATATCAAAAACAGTAGTTCAGGAGTGGATCCTTATTATATGGAAAAACCTGAAACACTGTCTATTTTGATTATACAATCTCATTCTGGCATTCCATTGCCCTATCTCTCTAAATAGATAGTTAGATTAACAAGACATTTGAGTAAGAATGATATTCATTTCCTAGTGGCATTTGCATAGTGAAGGTAATGACACTTAAAGGAAATTTTTAAGCAACTTTAATTTCTTCATTTAGATACATTAATTTTTATTTGATTTTAAAGGGAGGACCTTTGGAAATATTGTCCTCCTGGTCACATGCATTATTCCTTTTAGTTGTATTTGAGATTTGAGTCAGAGTCAACTTATCCTGCAAGGAAGATAGCCAATTCATTTATTACGGAAGACAAAATACTAACATTTGGGAACATATTCCAAGGAAGTAGCCAAACAGGTACTGCAGTTTAAACATTACCTTTGGTACCCAATGAACATACCTACTAGTTTGTCATGCAATATCAACATGACAAACTTCTTTCTTCAAACTTTGCTTCACTTACGTTTTGTCTCATCATCAAAAGGAAAAAAAAAAAAAAAGAACCATCATCCGGGTCCAATATATTAAAACTAATTATATGATTATGAATGCATGATCATATCTACATATTTTAGAGCAGTTTTCTACTTCTTTGTCTAGTAAAATACTAAATTTCAAATCCATACATAACACAGAACTTTCATGAAGATCAGCTAGAGAAAGTTTCCTCTTCTTCTGTATTTCTTTGTTTCATCAACCATATTTGTGTGAATTTGACTACAGGTTCCCTCAGGCAAGGAATAAAAGACAAAAAAACATTTTCTTAAATAAGCCAAAGTAAGTCTGAAAAAAATTTTGAACATTTGGAAGTTTTCCAGATGCCCACAAATGTAACTGGTTTAAATATGTTCTTGTGCCTTTTAAGGGTATATAAAAGCATGTGTACATGCAAGTTTATGGTAGTAAAAAATAAGTCCTCATACTGAGTAACAATTTAGCACAAGAGGCAACATTCTTCATCTGAAGTATCCTAATAACTGATGGGTATCCTAGCTCTTCAGGTCCCTGAATTCTGGGTTCATGTTGTAAAGAAACCTGGTAATGTAGAGACTCTACTTCTTTTGGCTAAAACTAGACTGAAAGATTTTATGAGCCCACATTATACCATTCAATATAATAAAGCACAGAATGACAAGTCTGCTGTTAGTCAGAGTACACACCAGAGAGCTTACACTGGTGTTTTTGCAATTTGTAGGAGAACAGACAACAAATAACCTTGTATAGAGGGGCCTGGTCAAGTAGTACTTGACCCAGAGTAAAGATTTCATACATAAAGTTAACCAACAAAATTATTTGAATTGACTTGAACAAAAGAGTTTATACTGTAACACTGCTTTATGCCTTCTGCCTGTAATGGTTTTTGTCTAGTGCAGAGAGCCCTATAGATAGATTTGTTGTATAAAACTTATATATGAGCCTTTCATTTACTTGTAAAAGCTCTCAACAAATAATAAAGTACTCAATACCTAATAAAGTAAAATATAGTGTTTTATTGGGCTACCAAACCTTGAACAAATAATTTCAGAATCATTACACTTTAAGCAAAAGGAGGTTTCATATTTCCTGTGATGGCTGCCTAGCAATGTAATGTGGGGTTCTGCATTTGACCAGTCATTTCACACACCTTTTCTGCATCTTTTTTTGCTTTTCAGTGATACCAGCCATACGGTGATACCAACAGTGGTCTACTCTTTCAGAAATTGGAAAAGTGAATGCTTTTATTCCAGTTTAACTCTGTATTATCTCATTATACAGCCAACTGGTACAAGACTGGTGGCAATACTTCTGGAATGTTCATTTGCTCATTGAACAACTTCTGATACTTAAGTCAAATCTAGGTGTTTACAATTCTTAAAGTGTGTTAGAAGGTTAGAGCAAATTTCTGGATTTCTCTGCTAAGAAAATACACCAGCATTTTGTTTTTTGAGTTAAGTGGTTTTTTGAATCTTGCCTTAAGTAATTTAACTGATGCCATAAGAAAAGCCTCTATCAGAGCAAGAAAAAAATCTGACCCCTCAATTTCTTTATCACAAAAGCATTCTTTCTTTTTAAGGAGTATACATGTGACCTAAGAAAACAATATTTGATGGAGCAAACTTTCACTTTTTTGGTTTTATTTGCTGAACTCAAGGAGAATATTAGCCAGCAGCCTGAATTAAGAAATTACTTGGATTCTTTCAGGATTTCACACAGGTTTTCAAATGCCTTTGACTGTCAGTGAGGAGGTGAAAAGAAGTGTATACATGGTAAAAGAAGGTGGTTTAATGGCTAAATCTCATTTTGATGTGTTGGAAAATGACTTCACAGCATATTTTAAGTGCACTTATTTTCCATTAAGAGAATAAAGACAAATGAAAAAGTCAGAAAAGAAGTCACAATAAATGTCAAGCAGATGGGTAGATTTACAAACAAAATTTGGTAATGCTGTCCGTCAGTAAACCTGCCTTTATTATTTGCTTCCAGCCAAAACCTCACAGCCAACAAGTCATGAATTATATTATTTCGGTCTAAGAAATAATAATTGTAACATCATCCATAAAATGCAAGGAATATTGTCTACTCTTCCTGCACAAGGGTGAGTTTGAGGTTATAAGGAACAGAAAGTCAAATCTAACTCTGAAGTTTCAGTGGGTTTTGACCTATTTGAAGGTGTCTGATCAATTTCAGAAAGTCATTATTGTGAACACACCCAAAACGTCACACATTTAAGAATTTCTATAGGATTCACCTACAGTCTATTGGTTAGCTTTGTAGCTAACCAATAGACTGTAGTAAGTACACATCCCACATTTGGAAAATAATATAGGTTGTCTCTGTGCAACACATTTCTGTCTACTATCCCCAGACTTGTAACAAAAAAAAAAAAAAAAAAAAAAATAGTTAAAGGAGGTAATGAGGGAAAAAAATGAGAAAATTATACCATTCAGAAAGATGACATTTATCACATCTGGTTTTAACTTAGTGTTACAGATTGTCTATTTAGTTTATTCTGCCACAATTATGTTCTTTCATGACCTTTTCATGATTAATTTTCATATCTATTATATTTTGAGCAACTATATTCTTTAAAGGAAATTTTGTGTCTAGGAAACTATTGTCAGAAGAGTTTGGTCTTTGGTTTTCAAGTGTTCACCTAGTTCAACTTCATTCCCAAAGGAAAATCGAGACTTAAGAGCATCTGGTACAGATATTAGGATTGGTACCTGATTGCAATTGTTTTGTCAGTATAATTAAGCCTTTGCAGTTATTAAGCAATTACAGTTGTCATCAATTTTAGATACTTTTCTTTAAACCTTAGTGGTTTATTGCTAATTGTGTGATTCAATATAAACTTAATTGGTTATGATGGTTGGATTAAAGAACGATCGCATATTATAAAATTTTACCTTGGAGTAGGTTTCTTTAGCAGATTTTTGTCCTTCTGATAACAAGACACAGCCATTGCAATATAAATGTATTCCTCTGAATTTAATATTAATTCTGAGTAATCAGAGCATAAAATGTAATGGTTAATAATTTATTAATGATAGGAGAAACATACAGTCAGTAGTTCTGTTTCAGAATATAATGTATAGGGCTTTGTTATGTTTAGCATGAGGGATTGTTTCCTTCCAGGAGAGGAAAAAGCATGCTCTTTTCCCAATGTGCTTTTCAGGCCTAATGAAATGCTTCTTCAAATTCAGAATAAATCATCATGCTGATAGGTGAATATGTGAAAACAGAAGCGTAAGTTTCCAAAACACTTGAAGATATGGTTACGTAATTTAGAAAATATCACAAGGAAACAATTTCATTTCTTTAAGTAAAGTTTATCCAATTTGGCATAAGTTTAAAAAAATTCCAGATGGTTCAGATATTATGCATGTATAAAGTTTTAGAGTTCTACAAATAATGTAACCACCTTGATGTGAAAAACTCCCTCATGTTTAACGTGATACCAAACACGAGAGACTTTTCACTGGTAAGTGTGAAGAAGGGCAGTGGCTGGACATGGTTGTTATAGTCATTAAGCTATATTGGGAAAAGGAGAAAATGGTGGAAAGGAAGATGCAGCAGATTTGGGATATTCTTTTCCTCTAAGGCTTCTATTCAGATATGAGTTATTGGAAGAAATGTTCTTGCGCGAAGTTTAGACTGCTTAAAGGTGCCACTCCACTTTTTTCCCATGACATGCAAAGCCTGCATTAACATTGAATTTCTGTCCATCTTATCCACTTATATATCTCATATGCAAACACATGGATCACATATAACCTTTCTACCAGATGTACTTTAGTCTTAAATAGGTTACTAAGCTTCCTACGTGCTTTGACTTCTACATAAAAGCTTCACAGATAATTCAGAGAACCATGGTATAATATTTTTTTTATGGACCAGTATCCTTAAAATATGACCAAAAACAATTCAAGAAAGAACATAAATGTTAAAGTCAGAGGTATGACTGCTACTTCAAGAAAATTAGAGAAAAGCGTAAAGAAAATTCTTTCTCACATAAATCCTTACAAAATATGGGCCTCAAATTTCCAGAGTTTCACATTCTGTTGACTTTGTTAACATATTACTTAATAATATAAGGGGCCTGATGAAGCTGCTTTCATGAATTATAATAATTAGCAATAACTGGGTGGCTTGTTTAACTACAATTTTTAAAAACAGGGAAAATTTATCACAAAGATTCTTTATGATTCATTTTAAGTGATACCTTTTTTGTCAGAAAGATCAGAACCATATAATTGCAGAGCTGTGCTATATTTATTTATTTATGTATTGGAGAAGCAGCCTGTATTCTGAAGGAATTTAATAATCTTTCATTTCAGCATTTCATATCAGTTCGGTAACTCTGAGAGATACATAGAAATAAAATAAGAATTCCATTCCAGGGAAAAAGAAGAATAAGTCAGAGGTCCTAAAGTGTGGCTGTATTTTTATTTTGCAGTTAATGAAGGGAGAAAGAGCCTTTTAACAGAATAAAGGATTATTGCATTAGTAATTCTGCAGCCCACAAAATTGTTGGATAACAAACTAGAATGGTGGGGATTACCTTTCAAAAATGTTTGAGATGAAAACCATTTCAGACAACAGAGCCATCAATTTAGTAGGTAACCCATCATCAACAAAGTGCTTAAGCTTTTCAATTTTAGACATATATCTAAATGCCACAGTGAGTGCTTTGCAGAACAGTGATGCACATACACATATGCTTAAATTTTTGCTCATCTGAGATCTTAATGAATACCTCTCTGACAATCTTGACCTAATATAGAATGATCACTTGCTCTATCACTAGCAGTTCAGCTAAATTATCTTTTTTGTCAATCACAGATGTGAAATAAAATCCTTTAGAGACTGACTGTAAACCGCAAATTATGCCTCAGAGATATGAACCATAGTCTGAGATAAGAAAAGCTTTAATTTTTATACACTTAGGCACCAAAACTTGGAAGAAGAAATATAATTCTTCTTGCATTTTTAAAGTTCATGTAACTTCTGTGAAATTTCTTTTCGTGTTTATTATGCACTTTTCTTTTAGTGATTAGTTTCTTGGCATAAGACACAACAATGACAATCAAAAGAAATTATTCCTTTGAAGACTGTATGATAAAAACCAGGAAACAGGATTCAGAATTTAAAAACCTAATAGTATGAAAGACCTTGTTTTGCTTAGACAGACAAAGAAAATTCCAACAAACAGCTTAAATGTCCTTTTCCTTAAGACATCCAGCCTTTCTTTCTCTAGCAGGTATAACTCTTTATTGATTTTTACAAAGGGAGAAAGAGAAGCTGAAGTATGTGAAGCATGTATATGTTCCCAAATACCTGAAAATCAAATATGCACATTCAGCTGCACAAATTGGTTATAACAGACTAGAAGAAAGACCTTAAAGAAATAGGAATGCTGCATCTAGTAAGACCTGACACATAATCTTAAATAAGAAAGAAAACCAATCTACTTTCATATGCTTTTGTCAGCCAGTAGTAATCTTGCAAAAACAACAACAACAAAAAAAAAAAAATAGTGCAGAGTAAATGTGTGATTCGCAGCTCACAAGTCTGACTGATCTTTTAATATTTCATGCTGATATTAATAAAGACTGTATTTTTCATCACTAAACACATTATAAAATGTAGGTGTTCATAAAGTTGTGACAAGAACTTTTCAATTAAATTGTCCAAGACAAAAATTTTGAAAGAAATATCAACAGTATGCAGAGAATCTGTTTATTTTTAAAGTTCCTAACAATTTTCTGTACTGTCATGCAAAACTTTTGCCCTAGCAATGAATCTTGGCACTGCACAGCAACACACAAGACTTTAGGATTTATAGTAGCATTTTCTCTTTTCTGATGTGTTTTTGAGTACAAGACAGAGAGCTGGTTCAGAAAAACGGAGGAAATCTGTGTGTTGTGGTTTAACCCCTGCCAGCAGCCAAGCCACACGCAGCTGTTCACTCACTCTCCCACCAGACCAGCTGGGGAGAGCACTGTAAGGGTAAAAGCTGAGATAAAGACAGTTCTGTAGGGAAAGAAAAAGCCACACAAACTAGCAAAGCAAAACAAGGAATTCATTCACTATTTCCCAGGAGCAGACAGATGTTCAGCCATCTCCAGGAGAGCAGGGTGCCGTCACAAGTAGCAGTGACTTGGGAAGACAAAGGCCATCACTCCAAACGTCCCCTCTTCTTCCTTCTTTCCCCTAGCTTTATATAATGGCCATGATGTCATACAGTATGGAATATCTCTTTGTTCAATTGGGATCGCCTGTGTCTCCTTCCAACCTCACATGCACCCCAAACTTTCTTGCCAACATGGCAGTACAAAAAGCAGAAAATACCTTGGCTCTGTGTAAGCACTGCTCAGTAAAAACAAAAACATCTCTATATTATCAACCCTGTGTTCAACATAAATCCAAAACACAGCCCTATACCAGCCACTGATAAGAAGTTTAACTCTTACTCCAGCACACTGCATTAAAATTCTTCCTTGATCCACCAATATGAATCCTGGAAGCAACATAGTGCAGACTGTTGTCATGTACACCTCTGCCAACAGAGAAGAATGTAAAATCAACATGAATGCATGATTCAGGCTGCAACTAAGTAACTGCAGTTTTTAGAGCCTTTTTTGGTTTTAAGACAGAGATTCCAGTTTACAAGGAGTTCCAATACATCTGAGTTAATTACTAATATAGTAAAGTTTTGAAGCATACATATTTAAAAAAAAAAACAAAAAACCCTGAATTTCCAATAAACTTCACCAGTTCAGAAATACAGCCTAAACAGCAAGATGTGAGCTAATATCATTATTAATTAGACTTTCTGGCTATTCTAGGAAATTGGAAGGCGCTTTCTCTATTCCCTGTCCATCCTAGAGGTACAACCATGGCAGAATGATATTCCCCCTGTAGACATCCAGTAGCCCTTTACAAATTAATGAGTCATCTCCTTTTTAATGAGGCACAACGTAAGCCTGCATGGACTGAACACTCTGGCCTGATTCAACAACGCACTTGAATACACACTTGAATACACAAGTAGACATGGAGTTGAATTTGATACATCTTATTTTCCAATCTGCAGCCAACTCAGCAGTCTACAATGTATATTTTCTAACACAAGAATTTCCATACATTTTCTTTGTCTCATTCTCCAGCCCGTTTTTACATATTAAGTAATACTTCTGGTACTATGCCTGGTTTTACTGCATCCTAGAGTGAAACTCTTATTCCTTTTGCTAACACCTGATTTTATATTCTTCAAATTAGTTCTAATATCAACTAAATCTTTATTTATTATATAGTAAAACTTACACAGATGTATTTATTTGGTGATTAATTCAAGCATTTTTTTTCTCTTTCCCAGCTTCCAAAACATATTTATGCTAAAATAGCCAGTTAAGGGGAAAATCAAACATACTGGTTCCTAATCCCAGGGAATTGTAACTGAATTGCATGATTCAGAATGATTTTTTTAATCTTGATTGAGGGTGATGCACAGAAATCTCCAAACTTATTCACATGTTTTAGATAGAATTCAAGCAGCATCAGGAAGCCTTATAACTTAATCCCAAATTGTTTGTAGGAATTTCCTATTACATCCATTTTATAATATTTAATATAAATTTTGTTTTAATATTAATAGGAACACTTTCTTTGATTTTGCCAAAAAGATGAGGATGCATATTAAATAAATCTTCTCACATATTGTATTTCAAATATATTTTTAGCTCTATAGCAAAACATAAAAGTGCAAAAACATTGTGAGAACTTCAGGCAAAAGATATATTTTCTTTTTTATTTCTCTCTTTTCTAAACATCTTACTTTCCAGTCATAATTTACATTAAGGAATTATATTTATGTGAATGAAAAATATTCTTGCTGAAATCAAGTGATTAAAATCAGCAGTTTGAACCTTCACTTGTAAATGTTTGGGCAGAAAAATAAGTATGAAAGAACTCTTCACTCTGGTGGAATTTGTGCCCATATGATCCATCTGGAGTTTCAGGCCGAAACCAGTCTGCAGCAGCAGCAGCAGCAGCAGCAGTATGATTTTCTGTCAGCTGCTTCATTAACTTTTAAACCATTTTCTAACCAAACCTCCCAAAAAAATTTGAAAGAGGGTGACAGGCTTAGGGAACTTTTGGACTAGTGATTAAC
This sequence comes from Cettia cetti, assembly GCA_013401135.1. Lineage (NCBI taxonomy): Eukaryota > Metazoa > Chordata > Aves > Passeriformes > Sylviidae > Cettia > Cettia cetti. The sequence continues at coordinate 14,506 of VZUI01030954.1, read as the reverse complement.
CAAAGGCGGCCATCTTTTTCTAATTAATATCCCCACTGTTAGAAATTTTTTCTTTCCAGTGTTAAAAAGTTAAAGTTCTCAGTTGTATGTCAATGCTGCATTAAGCTGATATTCCAGTAATCAAATGTGAAAGGCCCCAGATGTATTGTGGGAGAAAAAGGAAGCCTTTTATCAAAAGCCAGTTCCTGCTTCCTGAACTATGATACAGCTTCTAAAGTTTCCTTCCAGCTAGTAGAGCACAGTCAGAGATCAGAACATGGGAGAAGGGAAACACGCACATACATGCATGCTCAAACAGAGCACAGTTCTCCTCAGATAGGTGCAGATGGAGTGACTGAGGTGCCCTGGTTAAAGGAAAACAAAGATAATTTTCCAGGATCTAGTAAAAAGTCTGCTGAGCACAAATGTAGTTGCACTGTGTCTGGAAACTAGAGTAAGTTCTGTTTGAGTGAAGTAGTTATAAAAAGAGGCAATCTTTAAAGTCATCATAGTATTTTACTTTGAAACAAAGACACTCTTCTTGTTAAGTTGGAAGGTTGAGATTGGAAAAAAAAAACAACCTAGACTTAGAAACTGTTTTGTTCTCTTTGCCAAATATTCCAAGGGGGTTTGAATGAGTTTAATTATAGTACTGCCTAATTCCATTCCATAAAAATACATATGAACCAAATACTAAAGAAAATGTGTGATTCTGTGTTATTTTTAGCTTTGTGTATTTTTCCTCCACTTTTATTCATTTCACCTTTGAGACTTTAGGTAAACTCCAAGCAGAGACCAGAAAAGCAAATCATTTCCTTTTAATTACTCCTCCAGGAAATCAGTTAATGGAGGTTCACCCTGGGTCATGTAAAACTGCTATCACAAATCTTTAAGCCACAAATGAACTAGAAGCAGAAATCTGTCTGCCACACATGGTGTGACTTATGGTAATTTTTCCCAGGTGCTTCTTTGACTAATTGAAAAAGAGTAACAAATGCTCTGTGTGGCAAAAAAGAAAAAAATCCCATTCTCCTTCCTGTAACAATCCTGTTGTGTGCTTTCCCATATCTATGTCATTTGATACAAAATCAACATACAGTACATTAAAAGTATTACAAAACTGGCTGATATGTGTCCAAAATTAGTTATTAATAAGAAATCACCCTGAAACAGGTACACTTCCAGTGGATCCATTTATATACTCTTTGGTTATTTCTTTTGAATTATAGAAGGAAAATCTTATATATTCTTGCTGCTAAAGTTAGTAGATGAAAAACCTGTAGAAGTAAGCAAAGAGGAGGGGAAAAAAGCCCCACAAACCAGACTAATCCAGACAGCTTGATAAGGTAGACATAAATGTACAATTTCTTAATATGATGAACAGTAAAGCAAGGAATCTGTCCAGGGAGGCAAGGGCTCTGTCAGGGATTAGAAAGGTTGTGGTAGATAATAAGCCAAACATGAGCTTTCACTACAGATCTGTAACTGAAAGGTCTAAAGAAAACCTTGGAAGTTTAAACAGAGGACTATCAATAGGAAGGATACATTACCTCTGAATCTGGCAATCACACAACTGCAATTGTAAAGCCTTACCTCTTCTTTGGAGGTCTAGAAAGATGTTGATCGGTTGGAGAGACTTCAAAGCAGAAGCATGAGATTGATTAAAAGACTAGAAAATGTGCATTATTTTGAAGGACTTGAGAAGGTAAATTTGTTTACTCTTGCAGTAGTAAGACGAAATCTAATTCTAGTGTATATCTAGATCGGAAAATGATGTTGTTAATAGAGACTTCTTATTCCAATTATGAGATAAAATGGCTTAAAGTGAAAATCAGATCATTTCAATCTCCAGTTAAGGAAATACATGAGAAAATTAAGAAAGCAAGAAATACATCTCTGTGCATTGCATTGCCTTTCTATAAAGAAGGGGAATATGTCAGTATTAATTTTAACCTCCCAACATCATAGAGTAACTGAATTTATAAGAGAGGTGTTCAATAAAAACTTTAGATCTTGGTCTGAACTTAAGACAAATGCAATGTCTTAGTAGAGTTTTAGAATGAAAGTGGTATGGATGGTTTAAAAAATAAAAAAGTAACAAAAAACTGGTATGCAATGCACAGGAAGACAAAATAAACAAAAGCCTAATTAAATAAGAAGGCAGTTCAGTTTCTAAAACAGGATATGCTTCATACCTCAGGCGCGAATATGAGAATACAATGTGATTTGTATTAGTTCAAATGTGATTCCAAGCCTGTTCATTTTTGGGTCTTACACAACAGATATCTGGTGCAAAGATTTCACTTGTAAGAACACTGAATACTCAAGATAATTCTATTTGCAAGTATAATATTTCTGGTTTTCTCTAACGGGTGTGCCAATCTTCATGGATTTTTTCAGGTCTGTGTTCCTTGTGTAATTCGATAAATATCTTAATCCAAATGCAAACATTTCATTGCACAGGCCGTGTCCTTCAACGATATGAGTCACTGTGCTTATTCAATTAACCTGTGGTGTTACTGGGTGTAACACTTGGAACTTTAGATTTCAGTAGAGTATATTTTCAGGAGTCCCCATAGATTCCCACGAAAACTTGACTTTTCCTGTTTGCTACTGCACTTGGCAAAGACCATCCACATACGTACCATGTGAAAAATGGAATACCTTTAAATAGTATAATAAATTCCAAGTCCAGGTTTTGTTTTCTACGTCACTTGACACATGTCTATTTCCCTCCTTCTTATATGACAAAACATCTACTCATTCAGATCAATACATCAGCATCCCATCTTCCCTTCCTCTAGACTGACATTGGTCTGTCATTGGTCAGGTATGCAAAAATTTCTAAGGTGTGGGAAAATGCTCCATGAATCACAGAATAGGGTAGCAACACATTTTGTATAAACAAAGCAGCATAAACACTTCAGACTTCCAGAACATTATTCAATTAGCTAAATGTAAAAAATGGTATGAAAATAACTGTATTGTATGATAAGAGAAACACACATGCATCAGCATATTTAATTGGTGGATAAATCCTTCATAAATTACCTCAAAAGCCACCACAAGGACATTTCACTTTCAGTAACTGGAATTATAATCTTTCAGAAAATTGCTTTGTGCTCACTTTTCTTTAAAATAAAAATAGAGTTACTCTTCCTCTTGATTTTAAAAGAGTCTTTCCTACTGGGGATAAATACGAGTGATTCATGGGTCTGCTGAAATGGAAAGATAGGCAACATCATAGAGAAATTGGGCATTAACACTTTATTATTTTGACAGCAGTAAAACTTTATATTAATGGAAATAAAGACATTGTTCAGTCCCTTTAGAGCATGAAGATTTTTTTTTAATCAAATGGGGGAGGTGTGGCTGCAATCTTTGCAAAGTGTATAATGTACATTTTCATATATGGAATAATGAAATACACTCATTAAATGGTTATATTAATTTACTGGTGGCAGTCAGTGGATTCAACTAAAGGATGTTTTAAATAAATTAATGGTGAGAGAAGCAGAAAAATAAAGATAAAAAGATCCATGGCTGAATGCTTTCATCCCTAGAAATTTACAGTTTTATGTTATTCCAGCTTCCTTTGTAAATAAAACAAAATGTGAATTCAGAAGGTCTTAATGATAAGAAACCATGCAAAATTATCCTGAAAGTAAACAAGTATAATTAAAAAGACAGATTTCCATCATACACAGCAAGGGTTTGAACAGCACAGTCTCAAACAATTTAGTCTTAAAAACAACTCCTTGCCAGCTATTTTCTTTCAATCAAAAATCCTGGCTTAAAGCCAAGAGCTGTAGCTGCATTGTTAACCATAATCAAACATTTCAGAGATTGAAAGTGGGACATACAAGGAGAGAATAAAAAGAAACTTCAAATCCATTTGAACAATGATATGAGAAAATGAAGATGCTTTATACCTGAAATTTTGGAAAAGCCAGAACATAAGTTTCATTGTTGTAAGAATTTCTTCTGCTGCTTAATATTTAGGAATTATGTATTTAAAACAGAATGAGTTTTTACCTTTGCTGTTTCCAAATGTGAAAACCTGGGAATAATTAAGCTATTATTTTCACATCTCACTTAAGCAAATAATTTTTTTCTATGTTGCAATTAGGTATTTTTAAAAAAGTATTATCTTATTTTTTTCCAAACTGACACTAATTATAGCCAGGCCAGGGGAAGGTCCTTGCACTAGGCTGGGAGATGTCATGAAAAAAAAGCCTGACTCCATCTTCTTTGGGCCCTTTGATAAGGTCCAATCTGAGTCCTCTCTGGATTAAAAAAATATTCCTCTCTATCTCAGCCTTTTTTCATAGAAGAGATGCTCCATCTTTGTGACCCTTCACTGGACCCCATCCTGTATGTCTGTATCTCTCTTGCACTGAGGAGCCCAGAGCTGGATATGGTGCTCCAGTTGTGGTTTCATCTGTGCTCAGTAGAGGAGAATCATCTACCTTTGATCTGCTGGCCAGGCTTTGTCTAATGCAGTTTGGGACACTGTTAGCCCTTTTTTTTTTCCACAAGGGCATATTTCTGCCTCATGCTGAACTTAGCATTTACCAGGAGCCTCAGGTTCTTTTCTGTCAACATGCTTTTCAATGTGCAGGATTTTGCACTTTCTGTTTTACGAATAACAGTCCATCACTTGCCAGCCTGTTTGTAGGAATGGGAATCTCATATTTGAACGCATCATCTTTTTTGGGGGCCAAAATTTGCTGTCTAGAGATTGCCTGTAGTTCTCCTTGCTCCAAATATATAGATATATTACTAAGATATGGTCTTTCATGGATTTCAACAGGATCAAAGTATTAGAGGATTTGAATATTCCTTTATTGGGTATACTTTGGGTAGATTGAATGTTCTAAGTATAATTACTGTGCTCTGACCCATCTCATTCTGACTCAGTATTTGACACCTCTTGTACCGAGAAACAAAACTCCTTTTGCTGATATGAAATAAAGTGTGAAGGGCTTATGTCAGTCCAGTATGGATAATTAAAAGGGTTGAATTTATCACATTTTCATCATTTGATTAATAAATTAGTTTGCAGCCTAACCTATAGTTTAACAGTTTTAATCATTCAAGATGTTGGGGGGAGGGAGGGGGATTTCCCCTGAAAATCATAAAGTACATTCATAAGATAGTTAACAGTAGATTGACAATCTTCCTAACACTATATGTTACTTAACAAAACACAATAATATTGATTTTTCAGTGTGGTTGTGTTTTATGTGAAATATTGCAACAATGCATTTTATTAAATTTCAACACTGGCTGTTCTCTTTGCAGATTTTCTTTTTTCTGAAGGCAATATTTCACTGCAAGAAGCAGCATTTTTCCAATTTTTTTAGAATTACTTACTAAACTTGTGACCATTATTCCTATCATTCATCTATCTTCTGCTTGCAAACACAAATTCTTATAGATTATCAATCTATCACCTAGAATTTCAGAGTGTATCATATTGCTATGCAGCATTCTAGAAGCATCCAAGGTAAAACAAAACTGAATGTAGCAAGATTTAATTTTATATACCATCTACACCATATTCATAAAAATCTGGAAATCATTCAGAGGTAGTAAGTATGTAACCCATGAAGCTGCTTACATGCACTCTTAGGGGTCAAATGGCACTTCAGTATTTATGAATGTACTAGCTGTTGTCTGGGAATGTGCTATGCCCTTGTATACTGCCTGCTTATGAATGTACTTCTTTACCCTTCTCAGTTCCTATACTGCTCAGGCTATCCTGACTAATGTGTGTACCACAATATCATATATCCAGGTTTTATTGAACTGTGGACTCATGGGATTATGGAAGTATAAAGTGTGCTTCCAGACTCAGGAGGGTGGTAGACTCAGCTTTATCTATTTAGTCAGATATCAGTAGAATACTATTTTTTCAAGCAGTCCCTCAGGGTTTTAAGCCTTTGGAATAGGCAACAAAAGCACGCAGACCTCGGTTGAAAAGACAGCATGACAAGATATAAAAGATTCAGTCAAAATCCTTTGGAATTTGGAAAATAAATGGGTGCTCAATTTTGAATTTGGGCTGGCTAAAACTAATGCTATGGTCTTTGAGCACTCATGACTTCCCAGAAGTGATTCATTTTCAACAGCAATTTTTTCAACAACAATTTCCTCAACTACTTGCTGCCTCTATTGCCTCACATTATGACAGGTTGCCAATAATATGAAAGAAAAATTATCAGATTATGGAAAGTGAGAATGTGGATGATATTTTTTGATGCTTAACTGCATTTTCCCAGTCTTCTAGCTTTATACTTAATGATTCTATACTATATAACATTAGTATTATATTTTTAAATATAAATAGGACAACTTAAAATATAGAAAATATATTAAGTTATTCCGGAAAGCTACTATCCATAACTTTAAGACCAAATAATATAATTATATATAATAAATAAATACTTTTACTCACACAGAAAAGGAATGTGTTGAACCTTTGATCACCCTAAGGGTCACACTCAGCTAATGTCAATTCTCAGTGACTACAGAAGACATGGATTAAATCCACAGAGTGTTGGAAAATTGGGTGGAAACAACCAGGTTTCATTACTACACATCTCAATTCCCTAGTCTCTCTAGCCTGGTTATAAAAAACTTCAGGAATGTGCATAGGCGCAGTAACCTACAGCAATAATTGGTTGCAAGGAAGGTAAAAATCACCTTCACAAACTATTTCACAGGTAGTAGTTTCATTTTCAAAATCATTTAGGACATGAGTTGCACATTTTTTGCATCCCATAGTGGAACAGCTCTTCATATAAACAAGCAACGCATACTCCACAATCTGAATCCTGTACTAAGCAATAGTGCCTTTAAATTATCAAGGTTTTACTACTAAAGTAACATTAGCCTTAAAGCCAATAATGTCATTTTAAATAATAAAATGTTGTCATTTTAATACTATAATTAGGCATTTCAAACCTGTGTAGGTATATTAACTCATGATGCTGTCATTATCCTTACTCTATGTCTAGACAGTTGAAGTCTTCTTAAGTAAGCTGATATATTAAAATAGGCTTCTTAATTTCAAGTTAATTAATTGAGGCATGTATCTCAGATGTGTCCACCAGGAGGTGACTGCATTGCAGTCCATTGAACCACCACAGAGGAATTTTCAGAGGAACCTCATCTCTCATCCAAAAGCCCAAGAAATGTCATTACCTGCATTAATCACCCTCTGCTCAGTACAAGCATAGCTATATTTAAATAAGCTAGATAAGCAAAGGTGTTAAAAAAAAAAAAAAAAAAAAAAAAAAAAAAAGCAAGAGGCAGGAAGATAAAAAGAACACAACTACTTATTAGGTTCTCTACCTCTCTTATTATTTAGGTAATTTTTTTAAATTTTGTCTCAAATATGTAAAGGTGCTGTTAGGACTTTACAACCTCGAAGTCAGCTGTTTCAAGATAACAAAAATTAGTTTTCTTTAGTGAAACAGAGTTAAACATTGTAATTCAGTTGCCACAGACTAAGAGTGTGCATTGGTGCAGTCACTTCTAGAGAGAGCTTGAACTCATAGGAATAAAGCTCTCACTTCAACAATATTTCTGTTAATCACCGTGAAAAATCAACCAAAGATCAACACTTATTCTGTAAATTGTACTTCCATTGAGCTGGCAAGACCCTACCAAATTTGATGGGAATTCTCATTCATGGCTCTACTCTCCATCCTGTGGTCTGTCTAGATTTTGATTCTACAAGTACATGTCAGTCCTTTTTAACCAGAAAAATTATTTTATTCCCCATGTTACTGAAATAAATTTTCATCATTAAGACAAAAATAAAGAGTATATGAATGATTTAACTCTGCTCACATCACTCTCAGGTGCAGTGTGGAGACACAGTCATGCTCAGCTTGGCGTCAGCTGGGTGACTAACAGGATCTGGCAATTTCCTTCAAGTAAAGACAGAAGTAGAGTTCACATGGTTGAAGTCACTGAGCATACTAAGAAGTATAAAATATTACGATTTGTTTTGTGAAGGAAAGAACTGAGACATCAAATGACCTCGCAACCATCTTTGACTTTTTTTATCTCCTTCACATCCATGAACTAATTCAATAATTTTTTTTCTTTATTTTGGACTGTTTTCAGAACAAAGAAAGCCATATTTTTGCTGTATCTGAGTATCTGAATTTTGGAACTGCTCTTTTTCAATCAGTTTTAAATTTGTAACTCTACTTAATATCTTCTTTAGCTGAGATAGGAAAAGGATAGCTAGGTATGTTTATGTGAAGTTTTGTTGATTAGTCACTGAAAAAGGATATAATTTAGACCCCACTGAAATGAATCATTTCAATAGTCTGTGACTCAAACAGAGAAATGAGTTTTCTTTCCACTAGACAGGTGTAGATGTGATTTTCGGAATAAGCAGCTGAAAATAAATGCATAATACTTACAAAGGGTACTCTCAGAGGCAAAAGTTTAATGAGTAAGTTTAATGGGAGCAAATTTGAGTATATCACATGAAAGAAGGTGATGTGATAAAATGAAACTGCAAATTTAATATGAAAAAAAAAGGATATTTTTCCTAACCCAGTGTATAATTAACATTTGGAGAAAATTTTCCATGGAAGGTCATCTAGGATGGTAGATTTAACAAATGAATGGATAGTTTTACATCCATTATTAAAATTTGTTGCTATGCAAGCTTAGACAATGATGTGAGTAACCACATTTTAGGCTTCAGGGCTTAAGCTGATTGCTCATGAGGGTTAGGGACTAATCCATCTTCCCATTTCACAGTACTCCAAATTTATTTAAGTGCTCTCTGAAAGAGACCAATTGATTTATTTCAAAATACGATGTAGTGGTCACTAAGTCACAGAAACAATGTAAAAGAAAACCACCCCAGTAGTCAACATGCTTTGTTTTGGTTTTCAATAACACACATCCTAATCTAAAGATTGCAGGTTGGGAGCTTACTGCATCGATGAATGACTTTATTGAATTACATACAAATCTATTTTGTGTCATGGAGAAAGAACAATACCTTATTTGAGCTTATCTTCTTGTCTGATAACGTTTTTAATCCCCAGTTATTGTTATCTTCCCTTCCAGAAGACAAACAGCAAAACAGATACTTTTAAATTAGGGAAGATACAGTTACCAGAACTTTTAAATAATTTGTAAATGTTCACAATATTGTTGAAAAAAGCCAGTTGGGTCAAGTGTTTCCATGTTCTTTATAAAGCTATGATCAGGATACCACCTATTAAAATTATAAGTTATTAAATTTGAAAAATTCAACAAAACTGAGATTATATGAACTCATTTATTATTAAGGAAATTATTTTGTAGAGAATATGGATAGTGTAAAAATAATAATTTTTTTAAAAAAGGGAGTGTGACTTTTTACACAGGTAGATGATGACAGAATAAGGGAGAATTCTTTTAAACTGAAAGGCAGAGGTTTACATTAGATGTGTGGAACACTTCATGACTGTAAGAATAGTGAGCTACTGGAACAGGTTGTCCAGAGAAAGACTTGATGTCCATCCCTGCAAAAGTTCAAGCCCAGGCTGTATGGGTCTTTGGGGAACTCACTTTATTCATCAATCTAAGACTATTCATGATAGTTCAATAAAATAGGTACGCCAAATTTTCAAAAAGTTGGCTTATCCCTCTACTATATATAGATTTTGGCAGCTTGGCTAGCTTTCATTTTTCAATTTTTGCAGTAAATACAGGTGGAAACTTCTCTCTTCATGCCCTTTACTGTGAGTTGTACCAGAAACAGATTTTTCACATTGGCTTCAAAATGTGAAAATGTTTGCATGCTACCAAAATGATTTATTTGCTATATTCTTCCACAGGGCCATTATGGATAAACTCATCCTCATCTCATTAGTGAAGGACACAGCCTTCAGAGTATTAGAGATAGTTCAAAGGAGGCAGAGTTCATTTTGAAAAGATGAACAAATACATTGGGAAAATCTGTAATGTGACAATGGTCTGGAAAGCAATCAGTTTAAACCATTTCCATTCCTCCAATGAAATTTGTCTGTCATATTCTAGCTTTTCTCATCTAGAAACATTAGATTGAGTTACAGCTTATAAACATAAAAGTGTGTTACAGTACCCACTACTGAGCTTTCTTCAAACCCCAAGCACAACTTTTCTTGTAAGGTCTTACCACATTATGGCAACAAACTGTACAGCATAATCAAGAACGGAAATGCCAATAATCAAAGTTGAGTCAAATACAGCTCAAATAAGCCCTATAGTGATAGGATACAAGGTGGGATGATGCAGATGTTCTTATACAGTATAATACAGGACTTCAGTGTAGTTTTTCCCTTTAACTGCAGATTGTTCCCTCTCAAAATGCCCATTTGAGATCTCTATCAAGAGGATATGCATCCTATTTGGATTTTATGGCTTGTTATGGATTCTCCTTTAGACATAACAATCTCAGAACATACAGAGCTTCAAAAAACTTGTGTGCTTATTTTTCATGTTTAATTATGTGTGTGCAATGATTCAGAAAATTATTTGCTGTACCAGTTTAGAACACTACAATGATATTTTCTGAGTTATGTAATTTTGAAAAAAAAATGTTTAAGATTTGCAAACTGCCCAAGCATCTCATAATTATCCAGAATTACAAGATTTCATGTTTATAAAGTCATTGGAAAAGTAATTCAAAATGTCCACAACTGCTCAGTCTTTTATTTACATGTGCTACCAGCTGAATCATGTATATCCTCAGAGATGACAGAAAGGGCTCCAAAATACATCTGAAATGTTTATAAAAGAAGTGCAAATTCATCCAAATAGGAATTGGACTTGGTGCACCACACGACAATTAGGAGATTTAACTACATCAAGATCTTCTGCAGATGTGTATTAAATCATTGCTAGTGAAGGACAAGGATCCTAGATTGAATTTCTTTTAGATGGACATTTTTCTTTAACACCCACCCATTGCAGAAAAAAAAAAAAAAAGAAAGTAAGGAAATGGTGCCAAATTTCAGTCAAATAATTTACTTTGGCTGCAATTCCAGGTGAAATGTTCCCACCTCTTTCCTTCCCCTTGGCTTTTCATTCTTATTCTGGACTGTATTTTGCCATCACTTATACACCACTATAGCATTTCATGGAGTTTTAGTTCAAATGGAATAATTCTACTAAAAAAATAATCCTTTTCTGAGATTTGTTTTTAACCTGAATCAATTCAGCATCTGGTTTATATTTGCAACAGATGTGTACAACCATGTTAATACAGAGATAGCATAGAAAAACTGAGGAATGAACATTTTTCACTGTCAAAAATCACTATACCTTTAAACGTCCTGAGATTTTTCTTCCTGCTCCCATCAATATTAGAAAAGTAAATATGGGATCCATATCGAACCCAGACTGACAATTTAACATGAACAGTTGGAAGAATTCATAACCCTTAGGAAGGCAACTAACCTAACCCTGTAGTAGATGAAGAGAGTTCATTCAAAATTAATGGAATATGTTAGTGGCAGTGTACTAGGTAAACATCTCAAGGAAACCAATAAAAAATGCTGAGGAATATGAAATATCTCAGTACCTAATTTAAAGCTTCTCTTCATATACCATAAAAACTACTAAATCCTTTTTGTTAGGTTCCTAAGCTCACACTTTTAAAAATTTAGCTGAGAGTCAGTTCTTTCTCTTCACAGGAAATTTCTAAATGAAATATGATATTCTTCATTTTTACCTCACAATTTGGTGTTTAATTATTTTCCCTTGTTGTGGGTTTACTTCCTCAGGTTTGAGCCACTCAAATTCACATCTCCCATGAAAACAGCACTCCCTGCAGAATGTGATTTACATTGGAACTTTTAATTCCTGTATTTAGTTAGATAGGTTGAAAAAACAGAACACTAACGAGGTTTCTTATCCTAGGTGTGCACATGAAGCAACAAATTTTCAGGATGTTGTTCTTGTTATTAAAGGAGTTATACATTACCGTCTGGTTTTTTTAAATGGTGATTGTTACACAAAGATCATCAGCAGAATACAAGGAAACACTGCTGAAGCAATCAATGAAACACAGCACAACAGAAGAATGGGCCAAATACTCAGCTGGCATAAACCCAGGTACAGTAGTTATGTCGGCCAACTCAGGATCTGCCTCAAGATATATTTTCATCATATTTTCTTGGTCTATTTAGGGAAAAAAGGTAAAGAGAATGTTAGGCTGTATGCCAAAAAAAGAGAAAATATTAAATATAAGGCTTGTCTGCATTAGTAACAGAGTTTCCAGAGAAATTAGTTTTAAGATCTAGATATTATTTTTGAGTTCTCAAACATGATCTGACACCATGAAAACATGTATAGGTTTATATTTATGGAAAACTCTTTAGAATTTATTTTACAAGTATATTTTGTACTTGATTTTCAGTGCTGCGAAGTGGCAATTTTTGCTGTTTTGGTGCTAGTCACTTACTAGTTTTGAAGGTCATTCAAAGACAGAAAACTTTTAATACAGACCAAATGTCTAAAGTAAAGAGTAATCTCCATGACTGGTAATATACTGAAAATGAAAAGATGAAATTTTCCAAGATGCAATAAGTAAAGAAAAATGTTATCATGATGTGGACCATTTAAATCCTAGAGCATTTCGCTAATTTAGATAAAACAAAGACCTTTGCTCAAACAAACCCAGTTAACAGAAATCCAGGGTATGCATTGAATCCAATTAACTGTGGATTTTATCCTGAATTTTATTGGGAAGGATAGACTTCAACTCTGTATCCATGTTTTCTTATAAGTGTTCCTTCAGATGAATGCATGTGCTACTGTCTCATGTAAAGACAGCAGATGATAAACCTATGGATCATACTGGAAAATACTAGCTGATCATAGCAACAGTTACAATTTGCCTTTCCTTTCATAGATAAAACAGAATCTGATGTATTTTATTGAGACAATGCTTATAATGGATTGATTGAGGGAGATACCTGGAAAAATGCATAATGTTCCATGCCCTCTTTTTGCATCAGAATGCTGGAAGGTGTTTCTCAGAGTTCTTTAAAGAAATTATATAAATTTAATTTTAAAACATCCCAGATAGAAAAAAGTATGAATAGACCTCTGCTCATTTCTGAAATTAACTTTTATGCATTTCTCTAAATAGTGCTTTATTTCTGCTGCTGCTGTACCCGACAGTGTAACAGACTTGGTCTGGAACACAATCAAGGCTACAAAGACAGTAATAAGATTCTTTCTCAGACCCTTTTTTTTTTTAATTGTCATGCTGTAGAAAAAGTAATAAATGCTTTGCCTTATTGCTTTGATACAGCAAAAATACAGCCCTCCATTATTACCTCTACTAAATCTAGTAGACAGAATTAAAAGTCCTAGTCTTCCCACTTCCAGAGCCCTTGTCTGTCTGATAGAGCCTTAATAAGGTTATTAGAAGACAATAATAATCTCCCAGTGTAAATGATTCTCAAATGTGCTATTAGCTCATAACTAATGTTAGTGGTCTTCAGTTATACCTTTTCTGTAACTTTTTGTTTCACTCAGATATGAGATTTCACTACAGAGTGTTGGAAGTACAGTATGTTACTTATGTAGAAAAATGTACTGTTTATCTTACACAACAGCAGGAAATCCCCATTCAGTTTTCTGTCCAAATTTCTGAAAGTGATTTGAAAGACCTGTAACAAAGTATTCCTCAGGGTTCTCAAACTAAAGGCCTCTTTCTTGCTGTATTTCTATATTAATTGCTTTAGCTATTACAAATAACAGTTCTAATTGGCTTTTGAAGACTTTTTGAACTTTGGTAATTAAGTCCATAAGGTACTTTTAAAATTGTTGGCTCTAACTCGCTGTCGTCTCCTTGTCTGCCCACACATTGGGTAATTAATGCAGACTCTCCATGAAGTCCATCTCTTGATTTCCAGTTCACTATTTGGACTATGTCTTTCTTGCACAGAAGTATATTCACAGGCATATGAACAAAGAAAAATCCAGGGAGAATTTGAATTTGGGAATAAATAAATAATCTATTAAATGTAAAAAAAGGCAAGAGAAAAGAAAAGAAACATTCTTGTTCTGAAGCAATTCCTTTTCTTCTGTAACAGAACTACTATCCCTTTTCTTGTTCTTAGCAAGTTAGTTTTGATGGTACTGTGGAAAAAGTTTGCACTTGTTGGGGGTTAGATGTTGGTTGTTTCTTCTTTACTTATAGAACTTTTTCCCCCCATAAGTTGCTAGGAGACTAATTGCTGGGTACTTGTGGGTGCTTGACCAAAACAAAGAGGTGGCCAAAAGTCAGGAGAGGAGTGTAGCATAGACCTACACTTCTTTTGTCTCAAGGAGTTTCCCTCAGAGGCGGAAGAAAACGCGAGTTTTGGGGGCAGGTAACTGATGGGGTTGGGGGAATGTCCTGGTTTAGAGACAGGTATCTGCCAGGGGAAACTGGAGTTTTCCCTGGAATGGAGAATGTAACCCCCCTTCCCTCCGAATTACTATAATTTTGCAATTAAGGGCTTTCAGG
>VZUI01030952.1:0-17089 GCA_013401135.1 Cettia cetti | reverse complement strand
AACAACTATTCAATCTACATTACAAAGGTAAGTACTGCTAACAGTTAAGAAAATGAACACTGTTACAAACAGAAACTAGGATACATAACCACTTCAAGGATACATCCAATAAAAAGTTTTAACTTCTTTTTGTATTTATAACACTGCTGTGCTGGACCTGCTGGAAAAGCTGCAGCCCACGGACAGGGTCACTTGGGCAAGGTTGAAAACTGGCTGATGGCCAGCCCAGGGAGCGGTGGGGATGCTGGGAATGGTGCCATATCCAGTTGGGACCAGCCTGGTGTCCCCCAGGGATCAGCACTGAGCCCAGTCTCATTAATATCTTTATTGATTAATATCTTTATTAATATCTTTATTATCTGGGTTAGGGGATAATCATCAGTAGGTTCCCAGGTGGCACCGGGCTGGCTGGGATGTGGATGTGCTGGGGGGCAGGGAGGCTCTGCAGAGGAACCAGGACAGGCTGGATCCGTGGGGTGACACCAGAACTGTGCGGGTCTGCACGGCCGAGCACCCGGCCCTGCCCGTGGGCCTCCATGGAACGCTCCAGGCTGGGGGAAGAGGGGCTGGACACTGGGCAGGGCCCCGGGGTGCTGGGGACAGCGGCTGGACACGAGCCCAGGCGGCCAAAGCCAAGGGCCCCGGTGCCAGCCCGGGGTGGCAGCAGGAGCAGGGCGGGCTCTGCTGTGCTGGCGCTGCCGGGGCACCTCCAGCGCTGCGGCTGCTCTGGACACACACGGCAAGACCTGGAGGGGCTGGAGCGTGTCCAGGGAAGGGAATGGAGGATTCCTGAGGGAGCTGGGAAGGGGCTCAGCCTGGAGCAAAGGAGGCTCAGGGGGGCCCTGGTGGCTCTGCACAGCTCCCTGCCAGGAGGGGACAGCCGGGGGTTTGGGCTCTGCTCCCAGGGCACAGGGACAGGGACAGGAGGAGAGGGAACAGCCTCAGGCTGGGCCAGGGGAGGCTCAGGGTGGAATCAGCAGGAATTTCCCCATGGAAAGGGGGCTCAGGCCTTGGAACTGCCCAGTGGTGTTTGGAGTGCCCATCCCTGGAGGGTCACCCAGCTGGTGGGCCGGAGCCAAGGCGGGGATGGGTCCCAGGCCGGGTTCGATGATCCCGGAGCGCTTTTCCAGCCCCGGCCCTCCCTCAGCGCTCCGCCCGCGGCCGCCAGGGGGCGCCAGCAGCAGCGCGCCTCACGCACGCGCAGCGCCAGCTGCCCTGCGCCCCGCCCCGCCCGCGCCGCCTCAGACACCGCGCGGACGGCGGGGGGGCTGCACTGCCCGGCCGGGAACACCGCGGGCACCGGGAACACCGGGAGCGGCGGGAGCCCCGCGGGCACCGGGAGCACGGCGGGCACCGGGAGCACCGGGAGCGGCGGTGCCGGTCCCCAGCAACCCGGAAGCAGCCCCGCTTCAGCCGCGGCAGTGCGCAGGCGCTGGGACAGAAGCGACCAATCACAGCCGGCGTCGCGGCAGTGACGTCACGGGGGCTGTGAGGGCGCCGCGCTCCGGGAAGAGGCGCCCAAGGAACCGGGAGCGGCTTTGGGATCCCGGAGCGGCTTTGGGATCCCGGAGCGGCTTTGGGATCCCGGAGCGGCTTTGGGATCCGGGAGCGGGTTCGGGATCCCGGAGCGGGTTCGGGATCCCGGAGCGGGTTCGGGGTCCCGGAGCGGCTTGGGGATCCCGGAGCGGCTTTGGGATCCGGGAGCGGCTTCGGGGTCCCGGAGCGGCTTGGGGATCCCGGAGCGGCTTTGGGGTCCCGGAGCGGCTTTGGGGTCCCGTACTTGTAGCAGGGATAGCCGGGGTCACACGGTAGCTTTGGTGGCCTTTAGGAGGGTCAAAGGAGAGTCTCCGGTTGTGGGTGAAAAATCTCTGTTGAGGGACATGCCGTGGAAGGGGCTGCCCTGTGCTGCTGCCGTGCTGGGTGAGTTTCTCAGGCTGGATGTGGTTGTGGGACGTGGAGGAGGCGGCTGCGGTGCAGTTCATGTCCCAGGAGCTGGAGGCAGCAGGAGAAGGGCAGAAACCCGGTCGCAAACCCTCTCCGAAGGCAGAGCTGGAGATGGTCAAGAGAAGGAGCTGCTCCAGGCTGTGATTTATCCATGAATGAAATTCCCCCAGTCATGTTCTGCTGCTGGCTGACAGCTGCTGTCGCACTCCCCACACTTCCCAGCACGGAGAGGAGGAATGTCCAGCCCTGCCCCTGAGTTGGGGTGAATATTGTGCTGATTTACAGCCGAATGCACGCTGAGGGTTAAAGCAGACATTCTGGGTGGCATCCGGGTCTCCACAAGCTCATTAGCAGCTCTGTGCCAGCTCCTGTGTAATCCTGACAGCTTTTCCGAGGGCTTCAAAGCGGAGATGAGACAGGAATGTTGCAGGAAAGGAGGATGATCAGGGCTGGGGACACGGCAGAGGCACGCCTGGCTCTCCAAGCAGAGCTGGGAATGGAAGGGAGTCTGTGTGCTGCTGGAGGCCCCTCTGACGAGGCTCCCTCCTGTGCACACACCTCTGATCATTCCCCAGTCCCTTCCCTTTCCCTGCACACGCTGCTTGATCATTGGAGTTCCTGCCAGACAAGACATGACGCAGCTGAAAAGGGGATTACAGAGCCTGAGCAGCAGCAGAGGAGTTCTGTCAGCCTGAGCTCTCTGCACAGCTTGTGACATCCACATTTCCTTAGGGAATGCCACCCTGGGACAGTGGAAGGTATCCCTGCCCGTGGCAGGGGTAGAATTGGGTGAGCTTTAACATCCTTCCAACCCAAACCAGCCTGGGATTCTGTAATTAATGATTTTGTGCTAATTACCACAGCAGCACTGGCACAGAGACTTCACCCCCTCAGCCCACCTCACCTTCAGAGCATTTTGCAGCTTTTGGGGGCATTGGAAGGCCTGAGTGCTACACAGGGCACTGCTGCCCTGGATTTAAATAACATTTATCCATCCCTGTAGTCAGGGTGGGGCCAAGGAGACACAGGGAGGCCTGGCTGGTGGCTTCTGGTTTAAAATTGCCCCGAGCTCTAAAGGTGCCTCATTTCCCTTGGCATGGATAGGTTGGGAACACTGATAGCCCTTTGTGCCTGTGTGAAACATCTTCCAGCTCATTTTGTGCCTCTGTGTGCCACAAAACAGATAAAAACATTCAGTGAGTGAAGAGAACCCTGCAGTGAGGGCAGGGAGAGCCTTGGAACAGAGTCCTGGCATTTGCTGAGCCCTGAGTACAACTTGAGCAGAGAGCAGAGAACCCCAGGCTGCTTTTTGTGCACATTTTACACACAAAGTGTTCTGGTCTTTGAGTTTAGGCAGCTCCGTTTGGGGATTTTCTTCTTGATAGTAATGATTCCTGTGGGGTCACTGATTTATTTCAGAGCAGTAAAGCCAATTAAACAATACCTGGTGATGAAGCTATTTTTGTCTTGTGGGCTGAGTTAAAAAATCGGGATATTTTTGGGAATGAGCACAACTTCCTGCCTGCTTTCCTGTGCTGCTGCTAAAGATGATGGGTGTGCTAGTGCCTTTATCTTTTTATCTCTGTGCAAACAGCCCTAAATCCCAAATCCAGGGCGGTCTGTCAAGGCAAGAGTGGAGCTCCACCTCTTTGAGTTCTTTGTGGTCTGCCACAGTCATAAAAGCAGGAGTCTGAAGAGCTCAGTGCTTGTTCAGGGGATGCAGTTGACTCCTGGAGTTCCAGGTTATCTCTGCACAACCCCTGAGCTGCACTTTTTACAGCTTTTGGGTTTTTAAGTGAAAATTTGGCCAATAAAACTTCAGAAATTAACAAGTTGAGTGTAGAGGATCCGTGAGCAGAAGGCTCTTGCTGAACAAGGACAGCTCAGAGCAGCTGCTGGCAGCAAGTGAATGTTGGCATTGTGCAGCTCGGTTAGAAACTGAGTTCCAAAATTGAAGACAAGTTGTTCTCCTACAAGAACGTCAGGGAATTAGACAGATTTATAAGAATATTCTGACTTTGGATCATTTAATTCAAAAATCTGCTTTAAAAATAGAGGAGAGGTCCAGAAGGAAGGGGGGTAGGAGAGAAAACATTTTATTCTCTTCCCCCTTCACAGCTAATCAGACTTGTATTTTTTTTATCTGAGCGTTCAAGCAAGAGGAACAAAGAGGTGAAATGGCTCCAAATTCTCAGGGACCTTGGCACAGTTTTAGGGGACACAAAGTCATTGTCACAGCTGCTCCTGGGATTTGTTTTGTATGAATATGAAATGAACACAGGCAGAGTCAGACAAAACTCTGCAGTTTGGGGTTCAGGGTCTGACAAGGATGTTTGAAATGTAAATAGAAAGTATTGGTTAAAATCAGATACAAAAAAGAAGGGGGGTGGGTGTTTTCATGACATCTTTCCCGGTTTTTAAAGGAGAAATCTAACTCCATTTTTATGTCTGTGTTAGCTTTAAAAGCTTGAAGGAATGGGGGAAAAAGCTTAAAAACCTGCAATCCTGTGGGAGCAGCACTGCCTTTCCCAGCCATTAAATATTCAAAGGCTTGCCAGGCTGGAATTGCCTTGGAGCTGAAACTGCCAGGTGCCAGGGGAAAGGGGGTGAGGTGCCAGAGCTGTGGGAGGGGTGACAAGGCTCAGAGGGGACACACAGGGTGACAGAGCTCGGGGGGGACACAGGGTGAGGGCTCTGAGGGGACACCGGAGGTGATTGATGGCTCCGGGAGGGGACACACAGGGTGACAAGGCTCGGGGGACACACAAGGTGATTGATGGCTCCGGGAGGGGACACACAGGGTGACAAGGCTCAGGGGACACACAAGGTGATTGATGGCTCCGGGAGGGGACACACAGGGTGACAAGGCTCGGGGGACACCGGAGGTGATTGATGGCTCCGAGAGGGATGATGAGGCTCAGAGGGGACACTGAAGGCGACAAGCTCAGGGCTCAGGGGACAGACAAGGTGGTGGCTCTCAGGGGACACAAGAGGAGATTGATGGCTCCGGGCGGGGACACCAGAGGTCATGGCCCCGGCTCTGTGGCAGCAGCTCCGAGCTCCCGAGGAGCTCCCAGGATCTCTGGAACCCAGCAAACCCCAGCAGATCACTCCAGATCTCCAAGTCCTGCAGGCCTAGGGGAGCTCCTAGGGATCCCTTCAGCAATAAATGAGCCCCCACATTATAAATCTATATATCATATATGGATTTCTATATATGTATCTTCAGCACAACTCTATTTGCCTTGAGCAAGTCAGGCGGTTAAAAATTCACCGTGGGACACAAGCAGGAATTTTTTTGCTTGTGTTAGAGAAGAAGCCTATTAACAGCATGTTAATTAGCTGGGGACTCTGTGCTGTAGAGCACTTGAACGTTTAAACAGGTGGGAGGCTGCGTTTGCAGTGGCAAAGCGTTCCCACGGCTTCAGGAGTCTCCTGGCCCCGAGAAATTTTGCCGCAGAGGTGCAAAAACAAAAAGAGTTTGAACGGACAAGGTCCGGAAAAACGGGAGAGGGGGGCGGGGAGTTTCGCTATCCGGCAGCGGAAAAGAGAAACTTCCCATACCGGGAGTCGAACCCGGGCCGCCTGGGTGAAAACCAGGAATCCTAACCGCTAGACCATATGGGAGGCGCTGAGAGAGCTGGCGTTCGCGCGCCTCAAAACACTACTGCCCGCACCGCTGATCGCCTAGGCAGCTTGGCCGGGCCCCGCTCCGCTGTTCCATGGGAGTCACTGGGAAACCCCCGGAGTACCGGGAATAGCCGGGACTCACCGGGACCCCCCCCCAGTAATCGCCCCCGCTTTGCCAGAAAGTCGCTGCCCTCACCCAACATGGCGGCCGGGGATTCGGCCGCCCCGCGCCCGCGTCACGTGACGCCGGGGGCGCGCGCGCGCGCGGAGACGCGAGCACAAACGGCCACGCGCGCACAGGCGCGCGGAGTCACTCGGTGCGGCCGCACAACCGCCCCCTCCGGCGCAGCGCAGCGCAGCGCGGCTTCCCCGGCTTGCATCCCCCCCGGGCACGGCGTCATTCTCCCTCTCCGGGACTCCCCTGCACCCCCCGGGACGCCCCCCGGCTGCTCACACCTTCATCTCCCCTCCACACCCCACTCTACCCTGCTGCACCACCAGGTGATGCCCAGGGATGTTCCCCAGCCCAGCCTGGCACCCCACTGGAAATGTCACAGAAAAGGGATCACAATCTTAGCGGCAACGTGGGTCACCTGTGGGGCCCCACCTTACTGCCACACACAGCGGCCTCGCCTCAAGATACCCCATGCTCAGCCACAGCGGCCCCTCCCAGGGGATGTGGCCCTTCCCTCTCTGTCCCCTCCCTGCACCCTGCCAAGGTGCCCACAAACAGGGCTGCATTCACCAGTGGGCAGTTGCAACGTGAGTAAGGAGCAAAGATTAAAGGGAGTTGAGGCTGTACCGGGGTGCCTGGGGTGCTCCCCAAATCCTGTGGCAGCCAAAGCCTGCAGCAGCCTTGCTGAGCAACCCTGTCCCCAGCAGCAGGGGCCAGGCAGCGGCTCCCAGCATCGTGCAGCAATAATTTCATTAGCGGCATCAGGAACAATTAACAACTGCTCTGCTGCCTTCAAGAGCTGAAGCGCGTGTGAAGCCAGCGCAGCTCTCCCGGGTGGCACCAGCTGTGTCGTGGCCTCCCTCCACCCCAGCTCAGTGCTGGCAGTGCCAGGCAGTCCTGAGCCAGCCATGCACGCAGGTAGGGCAGCGATTGTGGGCGTGGAGCCCATTTTCCTCCCACCGTGCTGCCCCAGGCAGAGCCACAAGTCCCGGGACATCTACCTGGACATTGGTGGGGGCCAGTGGCAGAGGAGACCCCCAGCCCCTGTGGGCAGAGCTCTGGTGCAGCAATAACAACCCTCCTTCAGGCTGGCTCGTTATTACTGATGGCATTTGCATGGAAACAGGATGTTTTTACTCCTTGCGGCTCCATCTGCTCCTGCTGAAGTCACCGCTCTGCACATGAGCTCCGGGGGGCTGCCATGGGAACCGAGGAGAGCTCCCCCGCAGTGCTGGGACCCCCAGCTCCGGCTCCCACGGTGGCCAAACCCCCCAGGCAAGCAGCAGGGCAGGGCAAGGTGGGGGTACCCGGTGCAGATGGCACCTGAGGTGGGCACCCAGCACTGTGCTGCCCTGGGGCAGCGCCGTGGGGAGGGGGCTGGAGGTCCCAAGTGCGATGCCAGCCCCATCTGCTCCTTGCACCTCTCTCCTGGGATGGCTTCCAGCTCCTGCTCCTGGCACTGTGCCCGCAGCAACACTCCCACCCCCTGGGCACCCACTGCATCCTCCCTGTCCCTGTGCCCAGCCGGTGGGGCCCAGTCCAGCCTCGGCTTCTCTCTGTTCCCCCCATCCTGTGCTGGTGCTGCGCAGAGCCACGGAGGTGCCATGCCAAGGCTCTGTGGTGTCACCCTGGATGTCCCTCCTGTGCTGCAGCCCAGCACGGCTGGGTCATCAGGGGAGAAGTGGCAGGGTGCACTGATGAATGAATAAACTCTAATTAATACAGATTGGGGAGATCACTTTTAATTCTGCTTGCTTTCCTTCTTGCTGAGGAGAAACTGAGGGGATGGATGAGCCAGATCCTGCTCTACAGCTGCCAGAGCCCTGAGTCCTGCTGCCAAGGGTCGATGTCTGCCTGGCTCGTGCCCGTGGGGGGCATCTGGGACCCATGACCACCTGCCAGGGTGCTGTGAGGGGCTGCAGCACATGGGGAGCCACGAGAATCAGAGTCTGAGGAGGAGACTGCAGTGCTTGGCTGGCCCAGTGCCTTCAATCCCACATGCTCAGCATCTGGGTGTCCTGTGAGCCCCAAGGGGATGCCAGAAACACCGGTCCCACTGGGTGCTGTAAATGGATTAATACTCAGAGTAATTAAGGTGGAATTAAAAATTAATTCTCCTCTCTAGTGTTCTGCGGTCATGGCTCAGCCACGTGCTACAGCCATTGTGTCAAGGCTTTCTTCTGAAAAGGACTGGAGTAAGGTGGAGGTGGAGGGAGGGCATCACCTGGTGAGCAGCACTGCACCCAGGCTCTGTGGGCTGCAGCTGCCAGCTCCCTAGGGATGTCACCTCCCTGGCACTGCTCATTCTCACCCAGGTGCCCCAGGTGCCACTTTTGTCTGGGCCAGCTGAGGTGAGGCAGCTCCCACCACCACAGAGCCTGGCAAGCCCCTGCCTGTGCTGTGCCCGACCTCCTGCCCAGCTCTGGCAGCTACGGGCAAGGCCAGCCCTGAGATTTTCTAAACTCCCATCAAATATTTAAGTAGATATTTGAGCTCATGTATAATGGATCGCCCGTGCGCTGCCTCCCTATCCATTTGTGGTATTTAAGGAAGCCGAATATTAAACACCATTGTATTAGCAAAACCACACCTGCTTAATTGAGTTACAAACAGGGAAGGTGCTGATGGATAAACAATGCATAATGCAGGGACCACGGGCAGGATGTGGCTGCCCTGGCGCCAGGCAGGGACTGGGCTGTGCATGGGACAAGAAGGTGCTCCAGTGGGGAGGGGACCCCGGTCTGATGGTGTCACTGACAGAGCCAAAGGTGTGAGGAACACGTGCTGTGTAACAGACAGGTGACAGAGCACGGCACAGCACAGCATGGCTTGGGACTGCTTGGCTTGGGATAATGTGGGACATCCCAGGTGTCATCCTGCACAGGGATACTCAGAGATGGAGCCAGTGAGAACAACCCCAGCCACACAAGGAGCAGAAAGATTATGAAAATGGAAAGTAAATAAATATGGATGTTGAGGACCTAATTCTGATAAGAGGATTTTCAAAATTAGCCATTTGCAAGAGTAGATTAACGGTGCATGGTGCTGGGGGTGGGAAGGGCTCCTTTAGGATGTGCAGCAAAGCCCACTGGGCACAGCGTGTTCCTTGTAGCCCCCAACAGCCACAGAGTCACTCCCCACTTTTTGAGGAGATGGATTTGCTGCTGCTGTGGGGGAAAATGAGGTGGCCAGAAGCACAACATGGTGCCACCCTGCATGCTCAAGTTTTGCAGACACAGTACCAGGGTGCCAGGACCTCACCACAGAGAATTGGCATCTGGCAACGCAGGGATGCAGATGCTGGCACCCAGGATGACAGGAGAGTGGGCATGGTGTTGGCATGCAGCTTGGGGTCCCCAAGGGTTTACCTGGCACCCCCAGCCTGGGCATGGGGAGGCAGCAACAGAGCCATTGTGGGCTGGGACAGAGGGCAGTGGGATAAATAGATAAAGAAGCCTCTGGACTGCACATCCCATGGGTGCCCCATGCCAAGCAGTGCAGTGGGTGCTCCTGGATGGAGCTGGTGCTGATGCCCCCCTGGGAGCACTGTGGGTGCTGGGGCAGGGGCAGGAGGCTGCTGGGGCTTGGAGAGGCTTTTTGCATCCCCTGGCTGGGATTTTCTATCCAGGCAGCCAAGCAGAAATCTCATTACAGACTGGCACAAAGGCAGTGTCCCTGTCCCCATCCCTATCCCCACACCAGGCTGGGGGCTGGCGCAGGGGT
This sequence comes from Cettia cetti, assembly GCA_013401135.1. NCBI lineage: Eukaryota > Metazoa > Chordata > Aves > Passeriformes > Sylviidae > Cettia > Cettia cetti. The sequence goes on along the minus strand of VZUI01030952.1, from coordinate 7,617 downwards.
GGGCACAGCTGTGAGCAGTGTGAGGTCGTTCTGGACATGGGCAGCTAGTGAGCTGCAAGTGGCCATTTGCCACCCCCCAAAACACCCCTCATACCCCTCACCCTGCCCCGGCCCTGCCAGTGCCATCCCCAGCCTGACACAGCCCCCCCCCCCCTTTGTGGCACAGGTGGGTTGGGGTGGGTCTGAAGTGGGTGCTGGCTCCTTGACACGTGTGGGGCAAAGCCCCTGTGCTGGCAGGCAGGGTGCAGGCAGGCAGGGTGCAGGCAGGGTGCAGGCAGGGTGCAGGCAGGGTGCAGGCAGGGCAGGGTGCAGGCAGGGTGCTGGCAGAGCAGGGTGCAGGCAGGGCAGGGTGCAGGCAGGGCAGGGTGCAGGCAGGCAGGGTGCTGGCAGGGCAGGGTGCAGGCAGGCAGGGTGCAGGCAGGGTGCAGGCAGGGCAGGGTGCAGGCAGGGCAGGGTGCAGGCAGGGTGCAGGCAGGGCAGGGTGCTGGCAGGGCAGGGTGCAGGCAGGCAGGGCAGGGTGCAGGCAGGGCAGGGTGCAGGCAGGCAGGGTGCAGGCAGCCCAAGCAGCCCCGTGGCCAGCACTCCCACAGCAGCAGCAGCAGCAGCCGCCGACAATTAATTAGCAGGGCGGTGGGAGAGCAGCCGGCGGAGCTGTCCGGGATCGATGGGCACATCGACCGCCCGGGAACGCTCCAGCCCTCCCAGCCAGAGCCGCGGAGCTGGGGCACGCAAGGAGCCTGGCAGCCCCTGGCCCCACCAAAGGAATGGCTGAGGGTGCAGCATCAGCAGCCCCTTGCGAGGGTGCGCGGGGCCAGGAGGGAAAGGGCAGGCACTGCCACGTGCCCGGTGTCCCGGCAGCCTCAGGGCTGACAGCCGCTCCCCTGTGAACCGGGAGAGTGGCCGGTCCCTGTGTCACGCTGCGAGGACGTGCTAATGTTTGGATAATCTGTGTTGAGGGAGGTGCAGGGTGGTCCCTCGGAGTTGGTGGCATCCACTGTGGGAGCCGAGGGAGGGGGCTGCAGGCAGGGACAGTACCAGAGTCTCAGAGGCAGCATGGACACGGGGACTCGGGGAGGAAAAGGCTCTGTGGGCACGGGCCAGCATCTGGGGGGCAGCCAGGCTGTGATACAGGAGCAGCAGAACGCACCCCAAAGGTGTGGGGGCACTGCTGCACAGCCCCGTGCTGCAGACGCGCCTGCAGGTTTGCGGCCACACAGCTCCTGTCCCTGTCCCTGTCCCTGTCCCCATCCCACCCGCGCGCTCCCCCCGCCTGCCTCTGCCAAGCGAGAAGTGCCAGCCCGTCCCTGCGGGGAAGGAGAGTGCTCAGCCGTGTGCAGAGCCTGCTATCCACCCAGATGAGAAGTGACAGCAAAGGACCCTGCTCAGGTACAGGCTCCCTGAGGCGCAGGGCAGCAGATACTGTCCCCGTCTTTGCCTCTTCTGCTGCTGGCGCTGGGGACGACCCTGCAGGCACTTAACCATTTCCCCACCGTGCGAACCAGCTGCAGGGCGGCAGCCCAGCACCGCCAGGGCCGTGTTTGCCTGTCCCAAGCCGCAAGAAACAGGATGGAGCAGGAAGAGCCCAAGCCTGGGAGCAAGAACCAGAGACGCATCCCCTCTGCCGTGCCCCACCGTGTCCTGCCAGGCGTGGGAGCCCATGCCCGGCGGGGCCACGGGCCCCAAGCCTCCCGCATCTCCCGCACCGGCTGCTGTCTCTGCCGGGAGGTTGTCATGGGAACGGTGCGCTGTAGGTGCCCCTCACCCTGGGTACCCCTCCTCGCATTCCACGGTGATTCTGAACGCAGGCTCGGCGCAGCTCGTGCCCTTTCCAGGCCTGGCAGGGAGAGCACGGGGAGCTCCAGCCCGGGAATGCATGGGGATGCTGGCTGTAGCCAGGGACAGAGGAGCTCTGTGTACCCTCATCTCTCCTGCAGGGTGCAGAGTCCCCTCGTGGCCCCTGGCCGTGTGACGGGGCAGGCGGGTGGGCTCAGGCACTGCGGGAGCAGCGTGGCACAGCCGCAGCTCTGGCAGCCTCGCTGCCTGCCCACTCCCACGGTGAGCCAGCGCTGCCTGTTCTTCCCCGGCCCACGCTCCCTGCACGGAGCCAGCAGCTCCTTCCCCAGTTATTTGGGGGATTTTAACCCTGCAGCACTCACTGGTTGCAAGAATGGGTGCCTGCACCAGAGGCGTGCTGGGGTGCTGAGGCAGGATCTGTTCTTGCTGCCAGAGCTGGTGGTTCAGGGAGAAGCTGGACTGGCAGTGCCTGGCCATGGCTGCGTGCCAGCTGCTGGCAAGGTGACCCAGAGTGGGCACCCAGCACCACTGACCCACACCCCTGCACGGGAAGGGGGACACAGGACCCCATCTCCACAGCAGCAGAGTCCATCCCCATCCCTGCTGTGCCCCACAGCAACCCCAGCCCCGTATCCCCCACCCCTCTTGTGCCACGTGGGTCCCCTGACCTGCATCTCCATCCCCACTAGAGCCCACAGCACTCCTGGCCCTCCCACCCCTGTCCTTGCAGGCCCCTCTGTCTGCCGTGCCTCCCCCCTCCACCTCCAGCCCTGCCGCATGTCTGCTGCCATCTGCCTCTCCCTTTTGATTAGTATTAATTTTTAATTATTATTATTGACAGGGCTGCCAGCTCGGCTGCCAGCTGGGACAGCTGCCCAGCATGAGACAGGCCGGGGGCAGCCCTGGCACTGCTGCACTCGCTGTGTGGCTCCTGGCACTGCTGTGCCCACCCAGGGGGTGACTGTGCCCCCCGGCACCCTTTGGCCCTCAGACAGGGACTGTGGGGTGCAAAAGTTGAGGATGAAGGTCACTGTGTCCCCAAAGGGCAGGCTCTGGGAGGGCACTGCCAGCCCCACAGCCTGCCTGGGCTGCAGGGCTGATGGGAACCCATAAAGCCACAGAGATAAATGGCTCCTATTATTTTTCCAATCAAATGAAATCCCACTGTGGCTGCATGAGAATGGTGATGAACCGCGGCAGTGCAGCAGCCTCTGCACCCCCTCCTGTCCCAGTTAACCTTGGCCTTGTGACGTGATGGGGCAAGGGCACTCCATGAGCACAACGCCCTTGCCGGGGTAAGGGGACAGGGACAGCCTGGCTGCAGGGGGCTCGGCCCTAGAGCCAGGTGGGGGCGATGACAGGGCCGTGTGAGACACAGCAGCAGGTTGAAGGGACAGACAACCCCTGCCCCTCACACACTTGACGCTGTCACTGCTGGGGAGGGACGTTAATGGTGCGTTTTAGGGGGTCTCAGCACCCCCTCCTCCAGCTTCAGCTTTGCCAGCCCCACGCGTGGCTCTGCCTGTCTCTCATTCTGCGGGGATCGGAGTGGGGCGGCTGTGGTAGCGCTGCGATCCCACTTCAGGCAGGGACCCAAGCGTCGGCAGGGCAGGCAGGGAGCCCACCGCAGGCAGAGCAGGCTGCCATCCCTGCCGCGCCGGAGCCGGCCAAGGCCGGGCGAGCGGCACCATCGCGTGGCGAGGGACCGGCGGTACAGGCAGCGCGGGCAGCATCCCGGCTGCCGGCACGCCGTGCCCGTGCGGGACCAGAGGGAAAGGCAGGCAGAGCCAGCCCCTGATCCCCCACCTGCAGCACCCCCAGTTTGGGGTGCTGCCCCCCCATACTGCATCCCCTCATCCCAGTCCTGCCACCTGCAGCACCCCCACTCCGGGGTGCTACTCCCCCATATTTCATCCCCTCATCCCAGTCCTGCTGCTCCCCAGCCCCGTTGCCCTACGGGGGAGGGCAGGGCGGTGCTGTTCCCCTTGCACCCGCACAGAGAAATGACCCAAAGGCATCACACGGTGCAAGGACACACCGCCTGCCACGGATCAGCTCCTGTTTTCAGTCTCCAGTATCATCTTCTGCCTGGAACATTGGGTGGTGGAGGGCCCTGCACTGCCCTCGGGGAGCTGCAAGGATGATGTCCCTGGAGAAAGGCAGCTGAGTCCCAGGGACACAGCTCTCTGCAGCCATGGCAGCATCCCAGGGTAGTGCAGGGCTCAGCAAGCTCAACCCCACAGGCTGCACTGCGGGCAGCAGTCACCCTGGGTGACACAGCCACACCAGCTGCCTGTCAGGCTGTGACCAGACAGGTCACAACCAGCTCTAAGAGCAGAGAATGGTCAATACTTCATCCTTCTGCAGGACCAGTCTCTGCAGAGCCTGTCTGCAGGCAGGGCAGCACAGCCATCACAGCAGGGGACAAGCATCTGGGCTGACGGGATGGCATGGATGGGCTGGACATGTGGCCCTGGACAAGGTGCAGTCCTGGGCTGAGATGGAGCCTGGGTGCTGCTGGGGAGGATGGAGGATACTCCTGGATGAGAGCTGCAGCGAGGGCAGAACTGCAGCTGCCACTGTCAGGAGGTGAGCAGACAGCTCCACCTCTAGAATCTGACTAGGCAGGGAAGCACAGTTACAACAATCAAACACACAAATAAAAGATTAAAGGACAGAGTGTGGGAGGGTCTCTTCTCTCTGAAAGACAGTATGGGTGGCCAGGACCTCCAGAAGGGATAGCAGAAGACATGAGCCATGGAAAGGAGGAGCCAGCCAAGCCCAGGGCTAAAAGACTGAGGCTGTGAACCTGCAGCTCTGGCACCAACAAAACCTTGGGAAGAAAATGAACTTCATAGCACCCATGCTGCAAGTGTCTGTGGGAGGGGATGCAGCGAGGGGACCATGCTGTGCTGCAGCCCAACACCCACCCTGCAGGGACACTGCCAGCCCTCAGCTGGGAAAATGATCTTCCTGAGAAGGCAGAGCCACGTCCCACAGATGTGCAGGGACTTAGGAGAAAAGTGGACCAGCTCCCCAGGCTGAGCTGACCCAGATGAGCTGGGCCTCAGTAGTCCCTGCTATGCCAAGGTTTGCAGGGCAGTGAGCTGTGCCTTGGCCAGGGGAGGACAGAGTAGCATCCTTCTGGGGGCTATCCAGGGCCCCCCAAAATACAGGAAACAGCCCCACAGCCTCAGGGAGAGAGGCACTGGGCCCAGACTTTAGGGGAGGTGAGAGGACATGTGTAGTGTCCCAAGCCCACAGCAATGCCAGCTCTGTGCTCCTGGCCCTGCTCACCCAGAATGGAGGGGCCAGGATACAGCACATCATCATCTCCCTCCCAGGAAACCTCCCCAGCAAACAGGAGCCACCCCACGCTGCCAAGAGCCCTGGAGACACAGGTCATGCTCAGATGCAGAAATTCATTGTGAGACAGTACATGGGGACTTCAGAGGCAGCTCCCCACTCTCCCTGCAGTCACACCACAAACTTGCTCTTGGCAAGGGAGCCGCTCTTGGTGGCTGTATCCGCATGAGCCTGGTACCCAATGGCCACCTTCTGTGACAGGCCCAGGTGCTCCTTGTAGACACGCCTGGAGGAGAGAAGGGAATGTATGAGCAGGGCAGCACCACTTCTGCCACTGGGCCCCTCCCCTGAGACAGGGGGAGCCCTTACTCCCCTGGGCAGGCTGCAGTACCCGATGTGGGTGACCCCTTCCTGGTTCTCTGCCTCCCGGGTCCAGATGGCAATCTTGTCCCCCTTGGTGCGGATGTTGATGACGGCCCCGCACACCTCGTCACTGTACTCATCGAACATCTCCCCAATGAGGCACAGCAGCTGTTGGGAGGAGAGGGGGAGCCTGGGACAGTCCCCACTGGGGCTCAGCCCTGGGGCAGGGAGAACACCACAGCCAGGACCCTGGAGTGGGGCTGCACTCACTGTGTCCAGCCAGAACCGGTCCAGCTCCGTGTGCCGCTGCTGCTTGGCCAGGGTGATGAGCCAGCGCCCACCGCGCTTGTTCTGGCTGTCCTCCCACATGGGCTCAATGCCATCCTAGGGGTGGGCAAGGGGACAGTCAGGGCCACCACGTACCCAGCCAGAGCTGGCCTGGGGAGCTGGGAACATCCAGCCAGACTTCCCCCTTCCCACCTTATGGCCAGGGCATCCTGAAAGCCTTACCAGCACTCAGTGTGCCCCCATAATGCTGGGGGGACTCTGAGGATGGGATATCATACCTTGAAGAGGGAGTAGTCACAGCCAGCTGTGAGCTTGCTGGCGAGCTGGATGTGACTGTACAGCCTGTGTCAGATGGAGACACAGAAACAGGTGAGAATAGGTGCCTCAGGCTCAGGCTCCACCAGAACATCTCACAGGGTGTGTCCCCACCCAATGGACACTCACGCCCAGAAATCCTCCACAGTGCTGAATTTGGTGATGAGGCGCAGGTTTGCCTGCCACATCTTGCTCTTGTCATTCTTGAAAAACCACAGTGCCCATCTAGGGAGGGAGGGGAAATGGAGCGTTCATTCATGCCAGAGTCTCCCTCCAGCCCCAGCACACCCCTCCCAGTGCTGGGGGAAGTTCTCCATGGCCAGGCCTCCCATACCTGTTCTGCAGGGGGTGCTTGCCCAGGATCTCTGCCGGGAGCAGCTCCTGCTGCCGAGCCCTCTGCCGGCGTCGCTCCTGTTGCCTCTGCAGAGGAAGGTGAGACAGCTCCGAAGAGCCCAGCAGGGAGCCTGCAGCCCCCCAGCTGCCTCCCACACTGGGCAGCCCGAGGACTGGCTGTGTTCCAGCCCCCCTGGCCCAGGGGTGAGCACCCACCTGCTCCCCTGTAGCCATCCTGACCAGCACAGGCTCTCCTGAGCCTCTGGCTCTTAAGTACCCAGGGGCAGGTGGGGTGAGGAGCTATCCCAGCTGCAGCTGGGGGGTGGGAGGGTGCTATCCTGCAGAGAGGCCAGTCCTGCCCCTCCTGGGGAGCAGAGAGTTGGGGGATCCCTCCCTAAGGCAGGGAGCTGAGGGATGAGAACATGGGATCAGGGCAGGATTGGATCAGGATGAGGGAGGAAAATCGTGGAAGCTGGGCACCATGTGTGGGGACCGTGCTGCGGGATGGGCAGGGCAGGGTGGTACACAGAGAGGGGGGGATAGCATCAGGTTGGAAGGTGGGGATAGGATGGGATGGGGAGGATGGGGTCAGGACAGGATGTGATGGGGAGGGGAAGGGTTCAGAACTAGATGTGGTAGGATGGGAATGGGGTGGGATGAGGTGGGAAGAGGACATGACGAGAAGGGGATGGGAATAGCATAGGGACAGGGTGGAATGTGGAGGGAGCCGGATGGCAACAAGGATGGAATGGAGTAAAGGCAGCCTGTAGATGGAAAGCAACGGGATCGGGACGAGATGGGACAAGGAACGGGAGGAGCCGGTAGGATAGGATGTGATGGGGGTCAGGATAGCTTGGGGACAGCGCGGGGTGAGATCACGGTGAGTGATGGGGACGGGAAGAACGACAGTCCCGGGTGCCGCGCAGTGCGGGGAAGGCACTGCGGGACCGAGGCGGCGAAGGACCGGGGGCGGCGCCGCCGTGGGGGGAGGGGCGGCGCTGCTCTACCGCTGCCCCCCCGGCAGCGCCCCCTCCCCCACCGCGCTGCGCCGCTGCCGCCACGACGGCTCCTGGGACCCCCTGCCCGGGGGGGCTGCGGGACCCCCCCGCTGCCAAGGTGGGGCTGGGGGGGTCCTGGGGGGGTCCCGGTTATTTTGGGGGGGTCCTGGGAGGGGTTTGAGGGCGTTTGAGGGGGGGGGGGGGGGTTTTGGGGGGGTCC
>VZUI01030950.1:0-70878 GCA_013401135.1 Cettia cetti | reverse complement strand
AATTGTTTATGAAAAGTCCATGAGAAGCCTGAGAATCTGACTCCAAGTATGTAAACATTTCAGAAGGCTAAGAGAATTGTAAAAGAACAGGACAACAAAGTTGTAACAAGAAGCCTCCTTTACGTGGTGTGTATCTGACAGGAGACAGCATGAGCATCTTGTAGCACCCATAACATGTAGAATATAATGAGTAAGTGATCTGCTCATTCTCCAGAAGAGAGAAACCCTTGCCTGAAACTTTTTAAATGCTTGATGAAAGTCAGTTTGGAAACCTTCGAGGTCAGCTACGTCTATAGAAAAATCAGGATTTCCCATTCTAATCCTTTCTCTGATATTCCGTCACACACAGCTCTTAAAATATCTTTAATGCAAGTGAATTTCACATATTAATTGCTTCTTTGGCCTGCTCAGACTGTTGCCTGAAGGGCCCTTTCTATTTTTTATTCAAGTCACTTTTTAGATCCCTAAAGACATTAATGGTGCAAGATGAAGCATTAAAAGTCTTACCCTTTAAAGTTATTTCCTAAAATATTACTTAAATATTCCTTTACAGTATATTCAATTTCCAGATTTCTTTTCTCTTTTTTTTTTTTAATACTGAATTTATTTTTCTCAGAGTTAATAGCCTGTGTTGATGGTAAAAGAGACACTACAGTAAATAATCTTATAATAACCTCTGTAACTCTCATTCTTTACCTCTGATGTATTTGCATGCAATCATATCACTCTTTATGGTCTTTCCTTCAAGTAGCAGCATAGTATATTAAATTGTCTTAATCACTTCTCATATGTCACAGCCTCTAATCCTTCTCTCTGTATTTTTTTCTATGTTTCTAAAATGTTCTTTCCATATTGTGTATATTCACAGAAGATTCAAAGTGCAGTAGCAGCAACAGGCTACAGCTTACTAGGACCTATAAAGGCTCACATGTTCATTCTCATTTAAATTCACTGAAGAATGACAGTTACATTTTGTTGAAGCAACACTCTGGAAAATAAAGTCTTATCTGCCAGTCACAGTGTCCATGATTCTCTTCTGCTCTTCCTGCACAGCGAGTTCTCTGATAGGGCAGAGGTACAAAATCAGGTAATCATTCTGCCTGGCATTCACCCACCGCATTTTTACATAAGCTCCATCTAAACCTATTTTTTTTGCACAGAGGCTTCTGTTTTTCCTGAAAACTGCTATCTTTGCCCCTGAAAAGCACAAAGAGCACTTGCAAAAGTGATCTACATATCTCCATACTTTTTCCTCCCTTTTTCCAGTTCCTTGAACATATTTAAGACTTCAAAACTTGATTTCTGGCACTTTTAAATACATTACCTAAAATAATGTTAATAACAAAAAAAAAAAAAAAAAAAGACATTATTATCTCTAGAAACTCTTCCCTTTTCCTTATAGTGTTATTGTGAGGCCGGATGGGGTAGTTTACAATAATGCAGATACCAAAAGCAGTACTGCACATAAAAAGAACTGAGGGAAATAATCCCCAGAGATACTGAGAAAATAGCTGGAAAATATTTTAGCAAATAATCCCCAGCAGCTGTCCTCCATGAGGCAACCCCCAAGAAATTGCAAGGTTGTTTAACCTGTGTGACCTGCTGACATCACAGCTCAAAATACTGCAGCTGCAAGTTAAGGGTGAGAATACAGAGTGCTTTGTCACCTAATCAGATATGAAATTTCCTAGCACTTGTTTCAGCAGTGCTTGGTAATTTCTCATGCAGCCATCAGAAGGATGCAGGACAGTACTGAGTCCTTACACTTTCCCTGTAGTTGTGGTCTTCTCTTTAAACAGACTAACTTCAGATGCCTCAACAATTTTAACTGCCTACAGATTTTCCTGCACAAAGAACTAGAGAGGCTTACAGGGCTGTCTTGACGGCACTTGCCAAAGTAGTATGTCAAATAAGAAACTTAATCTTACTTTAGCAGTACAGCTAGAACATTGAGCATTTTAATAGAAAATCTGATTTCTGTAAATACCAGAACTGGACCATGAGGTGGTTTAAAACCAGCTGGGAATTAAACTCAAAAAAGCTGCTCCACTTCTCCATGCACTCCATCTGGTGAGAGAGGGAAAAGGCAGAGACCATGGCTTGAGACGATAATTTACTGAAAACAAATAGGAATGGAATAAGAAATGCCTAGTATCAGCAACAGTATTAATAACAAAAGAGAAGATGATTCACAGACGAAAAGGTGTTCACCACCTTGACTCAGTACCACATGGCCGACATGACAAAAAACAAGATAGCAGCTAATCTTGCAGCTCTGCAGTGACACATGGTTATTCCCAAGAAAAAGACAACTTGGTGGGTGCTCTCTGCAGTTGGCATTCCCCTTCCCTGAGCTCAGGACAATGAAAAAAATTAAGAAATCCCCTCCTAGAAAAACAGATTATCTGCATTGAGACTGCTTCTCTCCTTTGGGCTCAGCTCCTTTCAGCTCCACTCAGTCTCAGCCGTGTTCTCCTGACAGCTGGGAAGTGAGGGCCAGCAGTGGGAGAGAGACAGAGATGAACTGTTGGTCCTGGCTGCTTTCCTGAGAAAGACAAAGAACAAAATTATGTATTCGTGGTATAGAGCCACATTTTCCTTCCCCTGAGCCCACACCCCCAGCAATGATGTGGGTGGTACAGAATAGCAATTAAGCCACACCCACACGGTTCTAAGTGATACCCCTTTCTCCAACCAGGAGAGACCATGTCCCTATAAAGCATCTCTTAAGACAAACTGAGTTTGCTAACACTGCCCAGCACATGTACAGTTTCTTATTTCACTGATATTACAGTCCTTTTGCTCAATTCTTGGTTTTAGTCACCTGAGTTTCCCAAGTAGCATGAAAATATGATTACTTTATAGTAGGAATAGGGAATTAAATTTATTTTCCTTAAAAGTGAAAGGTTAAAGTTAATTAGTGCCATTCTTCATGATCCTATTTGTGTTTGATTATTTGTGGGGAATTTCCAAAGAAACCTTTACAGATGTGACAAGGCAGAAAACAACTGGTGAAATGAATGCTTTATTTTGTACAGATAAGTTTCTACTTTTCATGGCTGGTTCATAAACAGGAAAATTTATATATTATTTTATTCCTAAAAGTCACTAAAAAGTGCTACTACTTTTAATGCATGCAGTATTCATTATTAATGCACTATTATTTTTACCATCTTACTTCCCACTTCAAAGTTTAATGTTAGTGGTTCAGAAGTAGTCTCCCCCTTGTATTGCTTGTTTATAACACATTCATTTAACCATGTCTGTGGTTATTTCTGTCAGTCCTGATTGAAATATATTTTCAACTCCATTATTCACCATTTTGTCAGCTTAATGCCAAGAGTGCATTAAGTCAGTACGAAACTGTGGTTTTCCTAATACTCTTGTTTGCTTCCTGTGTTAACACACACTTTGATTGATGCCCCAGTGGTCTGTTGGGCTTTTTTTTTACTTTTTGCATTCTTTTCTGTACATACTGTATATGCTTCCCTGGCATGTTTCAATTCTTTGATCAGCTCTTTCTCTAGTTCTCCCACATTCATCCTCCATTGCTTATTCTTAGTGGATTGTTTCACTTTTCTCTCTTCCTTGTGAGTTTGTTCACTCTGAAATTATCTATTTATTGCTTAACATCTCTGCTTATGGGATTTGGGCCATTTTTAATGTCTAACATAATGAAGTGTATGCACTATTAAATGAAAGTATTGGAAACACAACATCAACTCTAGTGACAGTCCAATATTTACCTCATAATGCTTTATGGATTTGGGCTCACTGCCTCCCATCCTACACATTCCTAGTACCAATAAAGAAGTTTTGCATTTCTAATTATTTATCTTTTAAAGGCTTTGAAGAGAGTACCAAGAATCAGAAATTGCATAAACTGGAACCAGAGTCCATTTCTTCTGTGAGAATCAATTTTTTTTAATGATCTGTAGTTCGAAAACAATCTTTCATATAAGTTCCTGGGTTTGATCAATAGGAAAATTGCATAAGGGAGATGTTCACCTCACTCTTTGCTCCAATTATGGAAACAGCTACAGTTCACTGGTATTTTATGGATTTAGTTTCAGCATGTTTTTTATCTCAGAAGTGACACTCTGTTCTACAGGTGAGCCTGCTTTGTGTCCATCATCAAAGGCTTTTTGTAAGGAGATAATGGCTAAAACTAGACAAGTTAATATGCTGCAAGTAATAAAGCTGAGAACTCACTACAACACATGAAGAACTAAATGTCCCTATCCTGTTACATCTATTTCAAATTACAAAATCAAGGAAAACTTCTTCACACATTAAAAATCTTGCCATTTACACATGGCTGTCTGTTTACAAAAGGCTGCACAGAATTCTCCTTTTTCATTACTTAAACTTCATGTTTTCATTCAATTTTTCTTTGAAAAAAATCACTTCATGTCTATTTATTAATAGAATAAATATATACATTATTTTATTTAAGGAATGGGATGGAAAAGAAAAAGTGTATATCTGAACGGGAATAGTTTTTATAATCTGCAAATTTTTTTTAGTTTTTTTTAATTTGTGAAAAGGAATGAAAACCATATTTTATGAAATACTGTCCAACCAGGTCTACTTTCAGTTCTCTGCTGCTTCTGCTTAGGGCTAACATTCATTCTGGACAAAATCTGACTACAGAATCATTTTGACCTAGGTTATTTCCGTTGTTATATCTCTAAAATACTTATTCCAAAAAATGGAGGTTTTACTAGGGAAAATGATAGGCCTTTAGATTAACAGGGTTAAAAATTTAGCTTATAATTAAATCCTTTAACAACAGAGGAAACAATCATAGTGAGCCGTGACTGTGAAGTCTATCTGGATTTAGATTTTTTAATCTAGTCAGAGATTGTTTTGCATATGATAGCAGGTACACATACAGTTTTCTTAGATCTGAAGTCCATTTATGTGCAAGTTTAAAATAGCTAAAAAATGGATGGAGGGACAAGACATTTTAAATAAATTAACAAATATTTAGTGCAAATTATTGAAAACAATTATTTAATTACAAGTGTTTTAAAAACCTTTAGTCTTCTTCTACAGAAATGGCCAAAGAAGGCCATTATCACAAATTTTCTGGATATAAACATGAATGTTTATGTTTAAGGCAACATTTTAATCCAACTTAACGAGAAGCCTGAGCAATATGCTGTGGTCTGTCCAGCCAGGAAGAAGCATCATCTCTCCCCAGGCTGGAAGGTAAAACATTATATTTTTCCATATTGTTTACTTTAGAGACATGTACAGCCAAAGTGGTTGCCAATATAGAAGGAATTGCACAGTGATGCTGTTCAGATTCTTACTTGGTTCTTGGATAAGGGCCAGATGCCCAACTCAATTGAAGTCCTTCAAAGAAAGCGTTTGAGATCACTTACTTCTAACATTGTCATCTATGATGGAGACAAAGGAAGTATTTCTTACTAGAGAAGGATTTTTTCCAAGGTGCAATTTTAAAAAATGCAATTGGTCAACATGTGAGGAGAAAAACTAGGTTTGTTTTAAATATTGTACTAAGTACTGTGGTTGAGCAGGATCTATTTTAAGGTACTATTGATCTTTACAGGCCTGTGTTTATGTGGCAATACTTGTTGCCTCTTCCAGGCTGTGTAAGTAATTTCAGTTAATCCTAATTATCAGGTAAGCTTAGATCTCTAAAGGCTTGTACATTTGGCTTGGTTCTCAATAAGCTCAAAGTCAACACTGTTTCTATGATGAGCTAAAATAGATAAGAAGGCACTTACATTAAAAGTATTCCTGTTCAGATAACATCCAGATAATTAATCCAGAACTCTAGATAAACTTTGAAAATTGTGATTCAGGTAAATAAGACCCCTGAAAGACCACATTCTGATATGGGGCATGATCCAAAGTTAATCCAGATTGCAGATCTTCAACATTTGCAAAAAAGACATGGCTCAGGGAGGATATCAAAAATATACAGAAACAAAAATGAAAACTCTTGTCACATTCTTCAAATAAAAATTTTGAATTCTTAGGTATCAAAAACCATAAGAAATCTCTTTCTATGTCTTTCTTAACTATGTAGTGTGGTATGGAAACTACTTTTAAAATATTTTAATTAAAAATTCTGGCTTAAAGGAATATATCTTAACTTATTTTTCAGCAAAGACTAGCAAACAGCTGGAGAATCTACATATGTGTACTCTCCTGTCACTTTTATAAATTGCTTTTGAAATAATTTATAGCTGGTACATGTAGTTACAGAAGTTTTCATTAAATTGCCTTTGGGTCAAGCTGCTGCATTAACTTTTATCTTGTTTCTTAGTGAGAATATCCATACTTTTAAAGCTGAAATGTCATGAGGAGAAATATTCGTCTGAGATTTTATGTGTATAGCAATATCCTGACTTTTCCTTAGCACTTAGAAAAGGACTGGAAGATCCACCCAGATATATTTATTTAAATGCTTAATAATTCACACATATCAAAAAGGCATACGGAATGTCTACCTATAATGTTTAAGAATAAATTTATTTTTTTTTGTCTGATAGCCAAAATACAGGCTGAATAGCATTATTTGATCCAAAGCTTTTCACTCCAGAAAATCAAAACAGAATCATTGAATATGGTGTCAATAAACAATTTAAGATGCATAGAATATATTTTTATGACTCATTGAGAATATTTTATAATACTCTAAATCATTTGATTATAAAAATTGATTGGAAAAAGTGTTTTGTATATCTATCAACACTGATATCAATATAAATCCTTCACATTTATATGTATGAATATATATATATACATAATTTACATTTATATAAAGTACTCTAACTCTTGAAATGTATCTCATTAGCTCTTTTATATTTAGAACAAAAATTGTACATCTTGGAAAGAAATGTCATGCAGCATAGTACAGAAAACAAATTTAAATGTGTTACTTTTACAGATATGAATGTACATAAGGAGATAAGAACATAAATCCCTGATCAGACAAATTTATAGAGTCTGGACTATGTTTTTGACAGTGGCCTGTCAAGTGGCAGAAGAATAGTGGAAGTATTGGGTTGTACACCCAAAGTGCCCAATTTCTGACGAAATGCAGTTTAACTACAGAATAACATTTTTCTTTTTTTAAATTTAATAACCTTTGAGAACTTTGGCACTCTAAATTGGCTTAATTACTTTTTAAAATTCAATTACACTTTTGGTATCTGTAGTATTTCAACAGTGAATCTGACTATAATAAGATCAATCATGTAAAAATATTTTCTTTTGTGTTTGTTGTTTTTCCTACCTAAATAGGTAATCTTTATGTGGGTTACTGACTGTAGACACGATAAAGGAACTGGAGACTGATATTGGCACTTCAGCATATTTTTTTGATAGTTAAGTGCAGGTACAATGTCATAGACTTAAAGTCAACTGGAGTTAAAAGTCTCAATATCTTCATAAAGGAATGCATTGATGTCATCCTGCCTCTTCTTTGCATTTGTAAAGTGAGATAATAATGATTGTTTACTACACTCCCTGGAAGCGAGGTTTGAAACAGTCATTAACTTTATAGCAGGAAAATAATGAATAGCTTAATTATGAGGAAAACTGAATACCATATAAAGAGCTGCAGGAATTAGAAAAAAAAACTAAGAGGCCTTTTCTTGGCACACCTATGCCAGAGCACAGAGATCACCTCCGTTACCCCACAGGGTCCCTTTCCATCCCATAGACTTGTTTCATAAGGCCTTTTAGTAATCTCAAGTTGTTCTTTTTCATGCTCTTTAAAAACCAGCAGTAAAGAAGTTCTGATAGTGTACTTTGATATTACAGAAACCCAGTGAGGTGTCTACAGAAAGGGAATGTAATTTTCTCTTAAATTAATAAGGATTATCTGTAACATTTTTCACAACAGTGTAATTAAAAACCTGATGTGTGTTCACTCAGCATGGAATAAAGAAATCTTGATCCTAAATACCTCAGAACAAGACCAACACTAGTATCTAGTACAAAACTAAATGGGGGCAAATATAAACTATTGCTGTTACTTTACTACTATAAAACTGGACTGTCTTGGCATGTTCCTGTGGAGTCATATCTTTGAAGGTGAAGATTAAGCAGAAAGTGTTGCTCAGTCAGATTGCAAGGGGTAAACATGATGTATGGGTATCAGGGAAATGCATAAAGGAAAAGTATTAGATTGAATAAAGGTAGAGATTAGGAAAACTTCATAAGTGCTTACATTGTGCTGTTGTAACCAATGTTACTCTTATTTAAATAGAATAAAAAGTGACATTCCTCATTTATGAAAGCAACTCTACACATCCTTTGCCTTAAATTCACACTCAGACTTTTTGTTGTTTTACACTCACTTTTTTTGGCAGCATGATTATATAGTCCCTACATGTTCATCTGTTTTGAGGCCTCTGGTTTAAAAAAATATGAATTGGCCCACCATAGTTTCTTTACCCAGGAAATGAAAGCTCTGCTCAATAGTCTCACAATTAGTATCATTAGTAATCATCGTAAAATATCAATATATAAAAAAGTGGCGGTCCACAATAAAACAGTTCTCATTATAGGTATTTCACAGTTCCGTATCTTCAGTAAGAAATTTAACACTACATTAGTAACTAATGCTCAGTCTGCACTTTTTTATAATATGGTTTACCTTTTTAAAGATGTTTAAGTGATAAAAGCATCAGTTAATATTAGAAAAGGAATCGCTCAATTCCCACCTTCATCCAGCTCAGGTAAAAGCGAGCAAGAGCCTTCTGGGCAAGTGTCATGGTTTGATGCTAGCTAAGCACCAGGTACCCATGAAAATCATTTGCTTAGTCTCTTCTGCTACAGCTGGGCAGAGAAGAGAAGGAAAAAAAACTTTAGTTGAGATATGGCCTGAGAAAAAACAATCTAAGGCCAAAACAGGCTCAAATTTAAAATGTATAAAGAAAAAAAAATATTTACAGAATTAAAGGAGGATAATGACGACTAAAATAAAATTTCAGAATGAGCACCTTTTCCCATGGTCAGTGAGTGAATCTCTTCATCTCCCCATGCACTTCATGAACTACAGAGAGACAATTTGTTGCCTTATAGTCTTCAGTATGGCTTGCAGAAGAAACTCAGCTCTGATGTTTGGAGCACCTCCTCCCCTTCTCCCTTTCACTGATCTTTGTGTTGCCATGTTGCCTTTCTCCATGTCCTCACTTTCTCCTCTTTCTCCGACTAAGAGGAAAAATACTGCTGCCCGTAAGTACCGTTGCCGACAAACTCCACCAGTTCAAAGATTTCTGCAGGACTTTGCAGCACTGAGAAGTTGATTTGTCCATGTCCCATGTTGGGGAATAGCTCATCATGCCCCTGGCCACCACCACGCAGGCGGTGCCAGCCACTGTGGCACTGAGAAGGAGAAACCGCTGCTGCTGCCCCTGCCCTTCTGCCCTCACCACAGCAGGCTAAAAGTGGCCAAGCAGGCCAAGGTGGCTGCGGCCACAGCAGCCGCGTGGTCACGCAATGGCGCTGGGAAAGAGAAGGCACCGCCACTGCCCTTCTGTCTGCAGTGTGATGGGCCAGCAGAGGCCAGGCAGCCACAGTCCAGCACCGGCTGTGCTGAGATGGTGGCAGCTGTGTGGTCACACAATGGCGCTGGGAAAGAGAAGGCACCGCCACTGCCCTTCTGTCGGCAGTGTGACGGGCCAGCAGAGGCCAGGCAGCCACAGTCCAGGCATGACTTCAGTAACCAGATTCCATGGGAATTGCCTACATTCTGCTTAACCCTGTATGAGTGGTTCATGGTTGCTGTATAAACATAATTTTCTAGTCTTGGAAGGTTTTATATAAATACAATTCTTGGCATTATCGTCCAGTTTTGACTAATACATGTGTTGCAAAGTGCAGAGCAAAGTAGCTGTCCTGCTGTGAATGGGCATCCTCTTCCATTATTTACATATTTAAATCATTTTTTTCTCACTGGCTGAGCTGAGATGGCGGCGGCGGAGTGGCTGCTGGCGGCGCCAGGATGGCCCCGGCCATGGCACCTCCCCAAGCCTCGGAGAAATTGCCTGCAGTTTGATTTTTTCTTAAATATGACATCACAGAAGCATTACCAACTTCCCTAATTGGATGAGCAGCATGTCTGTTCTCAGAGACAATCAGGGTTTGACTTTACGAGGCATGGAGGAAGCTTCTAGCAGCTTCTCACAGAAAATCACTTCTATAGCTGGCTTCTTCCCTCCTCACCAAAAACTATGCCATGCAAAACCAACACAGCAAGTTAATTCTGCAGGCATCCAAAGGAGAGAAGGGTGGAAAATATTATTAATCAGGCACACTTTATACTGAGTATTTATATTGCACATTATATTGAGTAATTCGGATATTTTTAAACACTAAGGCTAACCAACTCATTATTTTGGCCCCTCAGATTGGCAGTTTCATACAATCCACTAAAAATATTTTACAGATACAGTCCTAATGTCTGTGATGAGAAACTTGCATTGTTATTGTTAGAGAAGAAACTTAACTGCTGCTAATTTGGCTAAAATTATATGAAGCTTGTAAGCAAAATATATGGTTTGGTTACAAATGAAAAAGCTCAATTGCCTGTGAGCCGTGGTCATGCATGTCAAAAAAGATAAGTTTATTGAAAGTTGAATGGAAATTGTTAAATGAGCATAGTAATGGAGTAAATTTTTTTTTTATGAAAACAGAAGTTATGTATTGTAAAATCACATTAACCTTTAGGAAATTTATTAAAAGTACATATTTAAATGTGTTAATTGCAGGGTGGATAACTGTCTATTTAAGAAGAAGATATATGTTGTGGCCGAAAAATAAACATAACAATGCAAGTAAAGTTGGGGTATGGTGAACCCACTTTTCTGTATCACAAGCAAGTTCAAAGTAAACTTATTTACCTGTTTCTCGAATTATAGATGCTAAGATAGTTCACTGATGACTCCTAAGTACTGCTAGTAGAAAGCCCACACAACTTCCATCCTAACTCTGATATTAAACTGTTATTGACATCCCAATGGCCCACAAGACAGGATGAAAACTGGCACTTTTTTCTCCTGCCTCCACACTTGTTTAGTCTTAAAATGGATTTCAGGTACAGAGTGGTTATAAAATCCCTTGAGCCAGAAAGTTCAGAAAAGAAAAACTGAGTTTTATTTTAAACTACAAGGAAAAGGTTTAAAATCAAAAAATGAAGACAAGAAAATTCAGTATGAATTTTCAGCTTGCCTGAAGATTTAATTTTAAGCATATGTGCTTATGGTCCAGCCTTTTGAACCACAGCTGCACTCACAAATCCCCAGTCAATACCAGCTCACATGTCTAATGGAATAATAAAATGACAATGCAGTGATTTTTTTTTTTTTTTTTTTTTTTTTTTTTAATGTACGGAAAAGTTTTTACTTCCCAGCATGAAGGGCAGAACTATCTTGTACTTACCTTCTTTACTATCTTATATAAACTTATAATCCTAAAAAAAATCTCAGATCAGATGTTTTTCAGCTCCTCTTGTTCTCTACCAACTATAATCTCTTTGTTCCTCTGTTTTTGTAGGATACTGGGGATTGCTTTGGCCCCAATGCCTTAGTGTTTTAACTTGCATAGAGCTGATTTGAAACTGCAGTGAAAATGCCTGCTAAAGTAGAACATGCCTCTTTTTCCCTTTAAAAAGTTTTGCTAGCCAGAACAATTGCTGCTGTTGGAGTACTAGAAGAGCTAAAAAATTGAGAAAAAAAAAAGGCATCATTATGGGACTGCAGGCATCCAAGTCTCCCTGGGGATGGTCAGTACAGTAAAATGGGTACAGTAAAAGTGACTTTGACTTCTTAGTTATTTTTACTGCAAAAATACCCATTTTTCCCTTTTTTAGACAACAAAGTTCATTGGACAGTTTTCTCTTATTCTCCTCTTGTCTGCCATTATCTGCTTCATGGAAATAATGATTACGCTGACACTGCAGATGCAAAGACCATACATAAAAAATAATCCAAGTATCTTATAAACTGATGTAAGTCCATGGTATTCCATTTATTTCAGAGGAATAATGGGGAGGTGTCTAACACAGAATTAGTTCAATCCCTTGCTGCACTCACTGCGTAGAAACAAAAATCTCAGTGGGATCAGTGAAAAGACTCTCACAGTCTATCTATTGAACTTGTGATTTTGCTAAAAGCATGTACCAAATTTATGAAACACTACATCAGAGATGTCGAAAAAAATTAGTTGTTAATGACCATTTTTCAGACTTAAGGCATATGTTTTTCTCTGGTATCCCCTTCTCCAATCTGTCTGGTAGCTGATTTGCCTAGGCACAAAAGAAAATTTTTGTTTCTGTCTTTATTTTATGCTAATGTACTGCACATTCTTCTTAATGATAAATGCAGCTAGATTTTAATAGCATATGAATTGAAGGAGAAAAAAGCCAGACCATTAAGGGGATGCTAAATTCAGATACAGACTGATGATATAACTAAACCCTGTAACTAAGCACTGAATCTAAGGACGACAAGGAAACCAATTTCTTCTGTATTTACTTTGTGCAAGCTTTGCCCTTATCTGTTGTGAAGAAAATTATCCCATGCAAATACTTTCATACAGGTATACTTGCAAGCAAAATTTAAGACTGAAAAGAAATTCTACCATAACATCAAATTAATGTGGTGTTATGGAAAAATTGTTTAAAATCTTGAACATAAACCATAAAGACTATATAGAATTCCATTTAAACCATAAATTTTAAGTGTATAAAATCCTTATTTTAACCTTCACAGTTTAATCACAAAACTGTGGGTTTAACTGCATTTGTACAGTTTAGTGTATTAATGTATTAGCCATAAGATTTAAACTCGTAAAAGTAATTAAAACGCTGCAAGATACTCTTTTTATGTTCTGCCTACTTGATATTTCTTGGGATGCCATGAAAAGGTAGAGCTTTTCAGGTAAACCAGATGTGTTTAAAATTTCTTTTTTCATTGGAGGAGAATATGTAAGCAGGTAAATATCCTGAGCTTCCCCAACCATTGTCTTGACAGATTACATCTGTCTCCAGCAGCCTTATTTCAATGTAACCATACAGACACTTTTATATAATTAAATTACTTGCCTCTTCTGTCTAGATTGTTTGTTAGATTTCTTGTAAATGGAAAGGTTAGGAAGTAAATATTTAGCATTCTGGATAATATTTTTCCCCAGTTTCACAGAAATTCAGAAACAATTGCTTCTTTCAAATGTCTCTCATATCCCATTTACCAAAATTAGTCCACTTAAGCAGCTTTCAGGAAAGATAGTGACCATCAACATTGTGAAGAAATGGAAACTATTTCGGCCTACTAAAATTGAGAGGATATTATCTTTCTCCAAAATGGACACCACAGTGGTCACCAAGATGGTCACTTTGGCCTTTTCTTCCCTAAAGGTTTAGAAAAGTGGAACAGTCCAAAAAAACTTTTTAAATTCAATTTCATATCATAATGTTGTTCTTTGATATATATATATATATATATATATATATATATATATATATATATATATATATATATATATGTATATATTTATATGAATCAAATATGGCCCAGAAAAATTTAACCAGTGCTTAGTTCTACAGCTCTGTATTCTAACATTAATGTATTTTAAACTGTACAATTTTAATAAGTTTCTTTTTGTTTTCAAACCAAATTACCTAACATAAATTAGGTATATGTGACAGGTAGCACAGGTCCTGTGGTCTAGTTTTAGTGACTGCTACAATGTGAAGAAGGGGGATCACTCTCTCTACAGTACCTGAAGTATAAATCTTCTGCACAATTTTATGCACTGGACTTACCAGCTATCAGTATGTTCATCAGTGTCAGATTGGAAAAAGGTAAGTAGAATGAAACTTAAATGACTGTAATGATAAATTTTCAGAGAATTCCTTAGTAGAATTTTTGGCCTGGGCCAGTTACTTCCTAAAAAAAGATTCTAGGCATGGTTCAGAGGTTAGCAGAAATATCCTGGTTACAGACTAAGATAATTTCATAGTGTTGATGTAGTTAAATTCTGCCAGCTGGACTCAGAACTGGAGAAAAACTCTGGCACTGCTCTGATTCATAAAAGTATATCTATGAATAAATATTAATAGTCCCTTTTTCCTGTACTTTTCAAAACTGAAAAAGGAAAGAACATAGTTAAAGTGTATTCTTGGTACAGTGGCACCTTGACTCTAAGAGCAAGTCTTAGCAATGTCTGAAAAACCTGAGAACTGCATAGGTATGAATTGTAGGGAGTCAAAAATGACCCTTCTTCCCAAACATATCTTGTATGATAGGAGATGACGTAAAGCTTGTTGAGTTTATTTAAAGGGGGCTTAAGGTACAACTTTTCATTGAGGCAGTGCAAAGGAAAACTCAATAAAACTTCTCATGAGGTTAAAAGAGACCAGACTTTACTGACAAGCTTTTTAACATCAGCAGCTTGACAAAATTTAAAGCAAACATTCCATTGAGATAAAGAATTTTGAAAAGCATTGACTTAGCAAACTCTAACCCATCTAACCTTAAATTACCCAGATTTCAAGAGGAAATTATACATAGAAAAAGAGAGAAAGAGAGGAAAAGAGAGAGAAAAGCAAGATAAAGCTATGGCCTTGGATCCAGTGTAGTGTCTGCTGCCACAAAATCCAAGAACAATAGGGATGCGACCTCGTGATTGTCTGTGCCGTGGGTTTTATCTGCTCTGGCCTCCTGTGGGATGTGGAGCAGTGCACATCCCCCCAGCACAGAACTTGCCCTGCCCACTCCCACACACACACACTGGTTGTTTTGAGCCAGTAATCATTTCTTCTGGTCTCTCACAGATGATAAGAGGGAAAATTTCTCTGAAAAGACTTCCATTTAAATATTACCCCATCACATGCTTTTTGTACCTTTTTAATAGGGGCTCTTGAGACCATTATTTTGTGGTGCTGCATTGAAAAATGTAATGATGTCTTTTCTAGCTTTCATAACACCTCGAGATTTCTAAAATTCTGAACCCATCCTCCTCATTTATGTTTATTTAAACAACACTTATTTTAAGTAAGCAGAACTCAGTATCAGCCATGAGGGAACAGGTTTGGGTTTTTGTTTATTGGGGTTTTTTTTCCTAATCACCAAATATTTTTTATCACATGTACAGCAGCATAACAATGTTTCTTCCACTGGGAAAAAAACAGCATTTACAGTGATTGCTAGACAGACCTTTGTTTTGTACCTCATAGTATTTTTTTTTAGGTAAAGATGTCATGTCCAGTGCATAGCCAAACCCACAAATCTGGTCTGACCTCTCATTGAGATTAATCAGATGCTCTGAGATAAAGAGGACTGGAAATCATTGAAATCCTGTGATAGAACATGGCAAAGACAGGATTGCAGTCTTTATTTTGAGTCTCAGTCATGGAGCAAAGGCCATGTCAGGCTCTGTCAAAACAGAAATTAATAGATGGGTAAATAAGATAAACTGTAACAGCCAAAACTCTTGATGAGCATCAACATCTTGGACTACTTAAAACTGCTGTTTGGAGGTGGGGATTACTTTCAGTAGTGCTGCTTGCAGTACACAGAGAAACCCTTAGTGGGACTGTGGGACACTGCTGTCCCTTAGGCTGGTAGTAAAATGTGCATGTTGGTTTCAGACACATTTCACGCAGGCCAGCTGCCCCTCATGGGGGGCAAAGGATGGCTGGCTGGCTCCACAGAACAATGTTATTTATGGTTCCCTGGACTACAAATAAAAATCTCAGTAAAATGCTTTTACTGCACCTGATTCTTCTGTAAGTGGAAGATTTTGTAGCTTATTGTGAAATGGAGAAGGTTACAAATAGGCACATAACAAAGTATTTTTTCTTCCCAATCTTTAATCATAACAACGGACAGATTAGTGACCTTTAACCTTGAGTGTGGTATTTTCCTAATGCTCAGCTGTTTGGTTTTTTTCTGTTCCCATGTTCTATTAAACAGTTGCTATATAAAGCAATGATATCAGAAGAAAAGAAAGTAATGACTTTGAAAGGCACCCTTCAAAACTGTTTCACTCCCACTGAATTCAGAAAGCGTTTTTGTCCCAGAAGATCTGAACAGTGCTGTAGGCTGATGCAATTTGTTTTAAAGTTACTGAGTATCCAAAATAGTTCCTTTACAAGAAGGAAGGGATTTACCCTCCTGTCTCTCTTTGCGCTGTACGCACAATAGAGCCCTTTTCTCTTCACCTTTGATCCAACCTTTTGGGAGTTTGCTTTTTTTTTTCTTCTTCTTCTTCTTTTCTGCTGTGTGATTTATCTGACACCTCCCTCTGTGCTCTCCTCACACCACATACAAATCCAATACTGACAAGCCAGCACAGTTTAAATTATTCACACTTCAGTGTACGTGAGCTGCAGCGCAACAATCAGCCGAGCAATCATTCCTTTCATTGCTGTCCTCTGAACTTATTGACAAAAAATTGCAAGATGAGAAGCCTGTATTGCTAACAAAAGCCTGAGTCTAAGAAAAATAATTTCCTTATAAGAAAACAAAAAAACCTTAGCAAGAATTGTACTAAATGTATAAACACATTTAAAAAATAATTTAATAAATAAATTTTATTTTTTTAAAAATTAAAAGTAATTAATTTAAATTAATAAATATATTGAAATTAATATGAAAATAAATTTTGTAGCAATTATTCAGAGCTATTTTGCCTATCTGATATGATAGCATAATAACAAGAAAATAAAAATATCTTTTGTTTTCTAACAAGTTGCAAAATCATCACAGCAAGATCATTTAATGACTTCTGGTATACCTGTCAGAGGTAAAATCAAGCTAGTAGGGACTGTAAAGGAGGACAGGAAACAATTCCATCTCTTGTGCTGTTTCGTAGAAGAGACAGAAACTTCCCTTTTCCCCCTTTCCCTTCCCCAGTTTTATAATGGCTTTTTTTTCCCTAGAAATCCATTGGCAAGGAAAACTGTTAATTGCTTCATGGTTACAGCATGAAGTTAAAAATATTTCAGATAATCATAAACAGTTATATGGACTAATTCCCCCAGTAATTTTAAAAGTTGAAGTTTAGTCCTTTTGCAAGAAATGTACAGTTTTAGCAGCTTCTCTCTGTGTTTCAGGATTACAAGGAAGTGGCAGTTGCTGAATGCCCTACCTTCAAAGAGTAAAATCACACATTGGAAAACGAGCTCCTTGTAGGGCTCTTCTTCAATCTTATCTCTAACAGAGTGTTCAGCCCAGACAGACAGCAAAGGATATTGTACTGTTAACAATTCTTTCTCCTCTTTCTAACCCTACATTAGATCACTGTCAGGTGTCCTTGACAGCCTTTTAGAAGTAGAAGGGATCAAACTCACACAAATGTGAACAAAGTATTTTAAAGTAACAAGTTATTCAAAATTATCCTACAACATTTTCAGAAAAAAGGGATTCAATTGGTGTGAAATTATACTGCTTTCAAGAACTTTCAGTCACTGTTGAGTTATTTCAGGAATTAGGAGGAAAGGATGGGTGACAAGGAGGTTATTTTCAAGTAGCCTGACATGCTGTCTTCAAGAAAACAAAGATATTGACTATATGACTGCCTTTCATGTGAACAAAGCAAGATTTGGAAATGCTTCTATTCAGGTTTAGATTCCATGCTATATTCCATGGTAGGTGGAATGCCGGAAGTCTAATCTCAGTACTGCCCGAGTTTTCCCTGAAGACCAGATATCAAGTACCAGACACAGGCCTGAAAAATCTTTTATGTATGGACATAGTGAGGCATGAATCACATTTTCTGGAGTCTGAGAGCACGAGTTAAGCTGCTGCATAGCCAAAGGGTTTTATATTTTCCCAATAGATCTGAGCACTTCTGACTGAGACACTGTTTGGCAACAGAAGGAAATACTTCTGATCCATATGTTTGTAGTTAACAAATATGTCACTGGATTCTCTTGCTTGGACACAGATCAGTTCTCCCAGGAATGCCCCCCATGAGAATAGAGAGCTTGCTTCAAAAGAACCAGGTCACACACTAGAAGCCATCTGGCCTTGGCAACATGGAGCACCTCTTAACATGGAAAAATAGCTTCTCTGCTGCAAAGAGCAAAGTTAGTTCTTTTCAACTTAGCTCTGTACTGCTGCCTGGGAAGCATAAGTTATTTCCAGCTGTGCTAGATGCCAGCAGTAGCTATTCTAAGTTGGTTCTGATATACTTCCCTGGGCTCAACTCTTTCCATTTCAGGGAAAGTAGGTGTTCTAAACCATCTGGTGAGAAAATCTGATAATGATGGTTTAAATTATCATAAAGTATTTTTTGGCTGTGTTACCATCCACATTGTTCTGACCTCTTTCCAAGCTAATCATATCTGAAGGGCATTATTCCTTTGCAAACAAATGAGAGACAATGAATCAATGGTGCTGCACAATGGTATGTGACCTATATTTCAATGGGACTGATATAATCATAAATACCTTTTAGTTCTGCTAAACAGGGACTAGAATTCACCTTTTCTAGAACTACTCAGGAAAGCATGGGAACTCACCCTTCTATTTTGTTTGGCTGAGAGATCTCAGTCAGTAGCATGAGACCCATTTAGAAGATGCAATATCCCAGAAAACTGGAGTATATTGCATAAGGGTAATAAGTGCAAATTAAAAAGATTTAATACTATTTTCTTAATCTGGACACAATTTCTTTACATTTCTATTTGTGGAAAAGAAGTATAAGATTTCTTTGAAAATGGTTGTGTAGATGCTTGAGTCAGTCCCTGACAGATAAAGCACAAGTATATAACCCGTATAATGCAGGATGTTCTGCAAGGGAAACTCTGAGAGGTAGGATGAATATGTTGAGACACCAAACAAGACATCTAAAAATAAAGCATAAATAGTCATGTTTCCTGTAAACTATTTTTTCTAAGCTTTGCATAACAACAATTTATAAGGTTACTGAGACCTTGTTGTATTGAGGCAGGCTCAGAGTTCACTTCCCCCTACTCCTCTTAGACTCCTCTTCTAGCTCTTCCCCTGTCTGCTTTAAAAAATCATCATAAGAACTATTTTCAGAGATAACTAGGCTGGAGATTCTGTTTCCCATAGGTGGAAAAAGAGCCAAGGCATAAGGATTCCCACCTGTTAGAAACTTGAGAGCATAGGGCTCTCTAACCCTCACACACATCCCTCAAAGAAAAGCAAAGATTCAGTATTGTCCCACATATTTATCTGAAATTTTTCTGATTTATTTGATGTGATTTACATTTGCAGGTGAGGTGAGCAAAACGTAAGAATCTTCTGTGTCTTCCTTAAAGAGAAACAATTTTCACCCAAATATAAGTCCCTTATAGCATTTTTGGTTTAATCCTATTGCTGCTTATTAAATGGTTCTTATTAACAAGTGATATTAATTTAAGCAATGCAAACATTTTTTCTATAAATATAAATACACAAGATATGCTAGTATAACACTGGGGCACTATCCTGACAGAATGAGTGACAATGCTGTAGGCCATCCATGCTAGCAGATGTAGACTGGATCCTGTCTGAATAAAGTTTCCTTTGACTTCCCACGGGCTTGTTGGGAAAACCTGGTTGTTGTACACAGATGCACCCCAGAGAACCTGCTGATCATTGATGAAAAGAAGGGCAAAAGAGGGAGGGACTACGGTGACAATGTACAGACTTCCTATGGCTGAAATCATTCTAAATAGTCAAAAAACCTCAGCTCAGAAATGCCAGTCATTGTCATAAAAAAAAAAAAAAAGTCAGTTTATCTTCTGAAAGTGACAGAAGTGAAAAAGGGCAACAGAGTAAATATCAAACACACGCCATAGAAAAAATTGTTCTATTCCAAACCTCTGTTGCCTGAAACAGTGGATAATGTGGGATTTCTTAGCAGAACAAATTGTTTTAGTATAAACACAATTGAGCAGGTTGGTCAAATTACTATATTGGGAAGCTGAAGTACAGAAAACAATCTAATCTTAACTCCAGAAGTACAAACATGCCAATATCTTGGTTGAGTCAGCAGTGCTTTGGACTTGCGCTTAAATGGCAAGTTAAAATACATGGCAGAAATCTAGTAAATTTTGTTGGTACAAATCTTTACTAATATTTTAAGTCATGAAAAAATCAAAATTACCTATGAAACACTTTTTGTTCTTATTGGAAATGTTCTTTTTTTACTTATTTGTATAGTCTAGATACTGTGCTCTAAGAGCTCAAGAGCCATATTTTCAAGCTTTTATGGCAACCTATTCATTTATTAATGACAACTGAGATTCTGACACAGTCACATGAACCCAGGCTTCAGAAAAACACTGAATGGTGAACAGCTCTACACAGAGTCCTGTAAATTACAGCTTTGGCACTGGCAGAGCTCTCCTGGACATCAGCAAAACCATATTGGTGTACATGCACAGAACAGTTTGAAACTGCAGCTGTAAGTGCAAAGCTATCACTGGAATGATTTTATAAGAGAGCTGGAACTGGGAAGGTAAAAATTTTTTACTATTTCTTCAATACTAAAGAAAATAACACCAGGCCCTCCTCTTTTGTCCTCAGCTGTCACAACTTGGTCATGTCCATTCTGTGAAAGCCTCTTAGCCCCCTCCTCATCAATCTGGATGCATTTCAGATGTGTACTTAGCCTGTGCTAAGCCCCTGTACTACACCTGGGAAATAATTTTGAGAGTGTTAGTCTGCCAAAGCAAAAAGCAGGGTAGGGATTATTGCAACAATCAAATAATGAGCATAAGCAACTGAGTTCTAGTGCCTGCATCAGATTTCTGCAGTTCTACCCTGGCTAAGATCTGCAGATGATGTCACTGTAGCTCATATGGCTAATGGTGCTTCTATTATCTGTGCAGCAAACCAAAGAGAGGAAACCAAACTACCAAGTGGAGATGGTGAAGGAGGGAGAAAGGATGGGAACTGCCTCCTATGCAAAGGGAAAATGTTGATTCTGCTGAGCCATTACTGTCATTATTTGCTTCTGGTCACCTATCTGGCTGTCGGGGAAGAACAGAGAAGCTCAGTATGCACAGGAACAATTTTCACTAATATCTGAAGTCAAGGCTAAATGGTTGTAGTAAGAGGCCAGCGGTTCTTTGGGGGACTTGAAACTGAGGAGCAACTTTGGGAACAGAAGAAAAATAGCAGTTGATGAGAGAGATCCTGAAAATGTAAGGGAGCAATGAAGAGGGGACAGACTTTAGGACTGAGGAGCTAAACTTTAAATTTGAGGAGTAGTTATTTGAGATTTGGAGGGCTAAAAGGGCATTGAGATGCAGTCAGAAGTCTTGATCAGGAGAGAACAAAGAGTTCAGAAGAGTGAAGAAAAATGCTAATTGTGTCTAAGAGTTCTTAAAATAATTGATTATAGAAAAGAACTTTCCCACAGTTTGGAATTTCTTCCTCTCAGCACCTAAATGTGTGGAGAAAATAGAGTATCCCCAAAGTCTTTCCTACCACTGATATTTTACGCAGGCAGACTGACCAGTGGATAATCTCCATGCATTCAACACAGATGATGGAAGGTTCAGCCAGGGGCCTGGATGATATTTTGAGGACAAGGGCAAACTGTGTTTTCATTACTCTGGTACTCTGGTTCTTTTCTGCTGGTTTGCGGGGATGGAGGGGAGAGATTTTTAAAACAAAACAAAATAAACACATTATATTTCATGTCCTGAAGAAAAAGAAGCATAGTAAAAAATAAAAAGGATTATTTTCATTGCTTGCGAATAATGTTAGTATATAAATATATGGGAATAGTGAAACAGCCAAATCAATTAGAAATGCTTAGCTGCAAAAGTTATGTTCAAGTTGGATATACAAGAACCCAATCCCTAAACTCCTGACAAACCGTCTTCTGACATGGGCAAGAATATGCTTTCATAAATATAGAAAGATTTCACTCAAATACTTGAAAGAAGGATCTGGATCCAAGCAGTAAAGGAAAATTGTAATGTATACATTCAATGCAGTCTCATGTGTATTCACATAAAAGCTGGATATTTTTATAACTGTCTGTATGCTCAGTTGAAGCTGCCTTTACACCTAGTTCACTGCCCAGATGGGATCAAATTATACAGCTTTTCCAATAGAATTAACTCTTTCTACGACAGAAACCAGGATAGTGCCATCCAGTTCTGTTCCCAAGGTAAATGTGTTAGAAGTGCAGGAATACGTCTACAGGCTAATAAATCACCTGAGAGACAGAGTGCATCAACACCCTGCCCAGACATGTCATGTCAGTGCATGCAAATTTGTCTAAATTGTATCAGTGCCAGGTTTGTCCTATGCCCCACTGCTTTGGGACACTGGGGAACTGACCTATGACTATCAGCACTTCACAGTCTAAACTGCATAGGATTTTTCTTATCTAACCTGGGCACCTAAAAATTTGTTTTGGTCAGTAGTAATTCCCAAGGATGATTCAAAACACATATTTAGGAGCCTAAGGTAATTAGTTTGAGCTGTAATAGCTAATGCTTAGCTACCTAAATTAGATTAAACTCAGTATGTAACTGCAAATATCTTTTGAATATAAAACAGTTTCTTGCCCTTATAATAGCTACACTTGCATCTGAAAAGCCAGTGCTTTTTCTTTCTGAAGGAATAATCACTTAGTATGTATTGTAAGTAAATTTTAATGGGGTGAATGAATTTATAGGAAAAAAAGGAGTGCTTTAGAAGTATCCCATAGTACATAATACTATTTTCTAGAGTCATTCTCTTCAGAGTGAGAATCTGACTCAGGTCAGATAGTGTTTGGCCTTTCTAAAGAAGGCTGCCAATATACCATGGTGTCAATTAAGGTGATTTTTATTGAGCATATTCTTTGAGAACTGTAGCTCATTTCCTTAAAACTGAAGTCAGGCTGGAAAATCATTTTATTGCTCCATCAGATTGAAAGAACAATCTGTTTGGAGTGGCCAAAGATATCTTTAAATTGGTGATCTACCAGTAAAATTGCAGTGAAAAGTCATTATGCAAATGGAAGAGCAAAGATTTTTAGCTGCAGGCTTTGAAAATTAAGAAATATGTGAGGAAAAGTTGTAAATCTGTGGATGCCTAATAACTTGAAAGAAGGAGTACCTGGCTTCTATAAGGCTGTCTGTCTACTTTTCAGGTGTCCTCAAAATGCAGCTCATGTTGTTGAAATCAGCTAAAAGAGGGTTCCATAGGGTAAAATAAGGACAGGCATTACTGAAAATACACATTAACCTATACTGATTGATCCCATCTGTTTAGGAGAAAAATGTTCTTCTGCTTTTGCATCCTTCACAGGAAAATATTGGCTTTGATTCCCCATCTTTTCTTGTATAAATAGTACTTTCACGTAATAGCTCCAAATGTAACTATTTATAATGGTGACATGAATTAGGTAGAGAAATGTCAATGGCTGTTGCTTGTAACAAAAAAAGAAAAATTGCGTATCAAGTCCCTGTGACAAGAAATATCACAAATGGCACCTCCAGAAAAAAGGAGAGGATGTACTGAAGTAACTTTTTGAGCTGTGCAGGCTAGATTAGACATGAAGTTCCCCTTAACATTAACAGAAATTACATGCTTAAGCTACCATAAATGCTGTTGAGATTTCTTTCTGTATTATAAGACAAAAGCCATTGATTTTCTACTAAAAAAATTAAGCTCCATAGTCCAAGAAGTAGATGCAGAATCTATTCCTATGTTGTCAACAGTCACAGATTGTGAGCACCAAAAGAGTAGCAGCTAAAGAGAAAGGAAAAATTAGCTTTTTCAAGCATGGCTATAACACCTTTTACTCACAGTTTACTATCATTTACAATTTAGTGCTGTTACTAAATTCCCAGCCTTCAAGTAACATCTGAGTCTCCATCAGGCCTTTTCAGTTCTTTAGATATAGATACAGAACTAAACTGCAGAAATTAATCATCAGCAATAAATGATGAAGGCTTTTTATGAATAACCAGCCTCTCAAATGAAGCCTGTTGCGTGAAAACAACCTAAAAAGTGCAGTACAGATATAAATCACTTTTAAGGGCCCTATTGCATAAGATGTATAATCTTACATTTCCTTTTTCAATTGCAATTTGTAATGGTTTTCATCACAGAGATAACCGAGGATGCAATAAAATTATCTATGCATTTAAATTCTAAAAGACTCCTGACTGTAACAATGTTATCTACAATTTTTATTGATGGGAATTTGAGCAAAATCTGCTTTCTCTGGGGAAGGTAGGAAGTCTGCCTGAGATACCTATGAGCATGGATCAAGGTATGCCACTTTAGCCCTGGTGGCATTTAGACTCACAGTCATTTTCCTTTCTTTGCTGGCAGTTTCTTGGGTTTGTGGACAGTTTTCGAATGCAGCTTTGGCTCCTGAAGATTAACTGTACTTCTGTGAGTGACAGCTTCGTTGATAACTTTGTAATCTAAAGGGAGAAAATGATGGGTGTGGTACACTGGCATGATATGCTCCCAGAAGCCTGTATTGATCTCCTTCTGCTGAAAAAGTGTACAACTATATTTTTGGGTGCTATTGTTAAGTGGTGTCATTGTTTAGTTGTTATCTGTTCTTTTGTTCTGAAAAAAGGGGCAAACCTGCAACACCTGCCTCAGGTGAATAAGCCTTTTTGACATTCAAACAAAGAATAGTTAGGAATAAATTGCAGGAATAAACACAAAACTCCTTTTTTATGTTTTGGCTATTAGTTTTCTTCATTTGATGATTAATTTACCAACTGTATGGTTACAACTGTGACACAACTAGAGTCAGAAATGTAGTCTTGATCTGTAGTTGATTCTTATCACTAATTTTGTGCTTTTAAACATAATCAGGTTCATAGCATTACAAAGGTGTTGTGTAAGTTGTTCTGAAATACTAGGTTTTAGATTTATAAGCAAAACTATAGAAGAGTTAAGAATGCTCAGTGTATGCCTCTGAAATGTGCAAACCAAAGTCATGATCCCTCTGATCTTCCTGTTGTAAAACATGGCAACAGCAACAACAACAAAAAAATCTAAAAAGGCAGATAATGTTATTTAACAGTAATTAACAAGATTGGTGAGGCACAGGAACAGGTTTCCCAGAGAAGTTGTGGGTGCCCCATCCCTGGCAGTGTTCAAGGCCAGGCTGGATGGAGCCCTGAGTATCCTGGTCTAGTGGAATG
Organism: Cettia cetti; assembly: GCA_013401135.1. Classification (NCBI taxonomy): domain Eukaryota; kingdom Metazoa; phylum Chordata; class Aves; order Passeriformes; family Sylviidae; genus Cettia; species Cettia cetti. Next base: position 45,755 of record VZUI01030950.1, on the reverse strand, counting down.
CGTGTCTGCTCATGACAGGGAGATTAGAGTGAGATTATCATTAAGGTCCCTTTCAACCCAAACCATTCTATGACTCTATGATTAATTAAAGAGAAATTTTTTTCATTCCATTATTTTTTGTGGTTTTCCAGTAATTCAAGTATGAGTCTTTCCTCAGTTGTAAACATGTCTGCACAAAATACAGGGTAACTATAATAAATTTACCACAAATTATGGAGATCTCCTTGTTCAGTGATGATATATGTTAATAACAACCACTTTTTAATTCAAAACTTTTCATTCACATATGATGTCATCTAGTCTTGCTGCTTATAAATTAATACTGTCACAATATAACAGACTTAATATAAGTAAAAGGAATAAATTCATCTTCCTAATTGTCCTTGCAATATTCTGTAGCCCTGTCACCTTTGGTATGCGTAGACATGGCAGGAAAAAAATCCATAGGTTCCTTAGGAAATGAGACATTCCATTTCACCTTCACTCCTAGTAAAATTCCCATTACAACACAGGTATAAGTCATTTGGTGGTCATGCCTTGTCTAGCTTGGTTCAATTAACTCATAATTTTGCACTTTTTTTTAAAATCTGGGTTAAAGAGCCTGTTAATCCAATGTAACAAATTGTCATTGTTTAGAGAGCATAACCTCAGTTCTAGTCACAGTGTCTAATAACAAAGCCCTAGGCTTCCCATGTAACTCAAAAATTTGCCAATTTCACAGTTGATTTTCCATCTGCTCCACTCTGCAGTTTCCATGCATCTTTTTCACGTTTATAATTTTTTCAGAATTATTTTTGACCAAATCATTAAGAATCACAGTCCTTTAAAAGTTCCTTGATGCAAATGTTATGACCCTGAAGTCAGATTCTAATGTTTCTGAGTTCGTCTTTCTTTGGATCAGTGGTTTCCAGCTATTTCCATGTTATAAATAAGTTTGAAATCTCTCGTTTAGCCTCTTAGTAAAAAACGTTGGTTCTGACAACACTCTGTATCAGTGGACATGCAGCATTCCTGAAAATACACATCCTAGGAGCTCTTTTTATGTTGCAAGACATAGAGAGCTGCATCCTTGTGCTTCCCACTCTGCCCTCCTCTGCTAGAAATCCTGGCAGAGATACTAAATGATAAGGAGTCCAGGTTTTAAGCTAAAAGTACATTTACTCTGTCCATGAGCTTAGTCCCCTGGTTCTGTCTCAGAAACCCATTCACTTAATTGTCTTGGTGTCTCTTATGGAGTGAACCAACCAGCGCTTCATGAGATGAAACTTAGGTGTGCTTCAGAGAATAATTCACCCCAGGACCATTCAACTGGCAATTTGAATGCCTTTCTTACTATTTCAGTGACATTTGAACCTTCAAATGATTGTATATGTCTGTGTGCCTCTGCACAAATTGCGCCAGCTGATCTTAGTTTCAGATATTTTGGAAGAGATAAAATATATAAGCTAATAGTTGTTTCTTATGCACCAAAAGATACAACATATGGTGCAAAGCAGACTTCTGCCTTCATTGTTAACTTTGACTGCAGCATTGCTTTGGACACAGTCATAGCATCTATGAGCATACTTTTGACCAGTGTCCTTGTACACAAATTAAAGATAGTTGGACTGGATAAATAACCTATGAGTTGAGTTGAACACTGGCTGAACACAGGGCTCAAAGTGTCGTGACCGTCAGAAAGTCTAACTTGCAGCTGATTACCAATAGGATTCCCTAAGGGCAGTCTCTAGGGATAATACTGTTTAATAACTTCACACATGACCCAGTTTGCAGAGGACACAAAACTGCTGTGGAAAGTGATCAATACACTGGCAGACAAAATGCTGTTCTGACAGATTGGCTGCACATGGCAAAAACTGACTGTCAGTAACCTCATGATCTCAGCAGAGGCAAGTGCAGAGTACTACACCTGTGATGAAGCAAACCTATGGAAGAGAACTGGTCAGAAAGGTGGTTCAGTTTTGCAGCAAAGGAACTGGGAGTCTTGCCAAAGAGGATGAACTAGAATCAAGTATTCCCTTTCAGCAAAGACAAACTGCACAGAGGAATGTGTTAGCAGAGGTGAAGCCAGCAGGTTGAGGTTCATTCTTCCTTTCTATTCACACTTATGGGATGACATTTGGATACTAAGTCCAGTTATACCCCAATACAGTAAAGACAAAATATAGAAGTCAGTCCTGTGGATGTTCTTTAAGATTGTCGGGGACTTGAGCACATAACATAAAGAAGACAGAATCATAGAATGGCTTGGGTTGGAAGAGACCTTAAAGACTATTTAGTTGCAATCCCTGTCCATGAACAGAGACACCTTCTAAAACCAGGCTTCTCAAAGCCCCATCCAACCTGGCCTGGAACACTTCCAGGAATGGGACACCCACCACCTCTCTGAGCAACACCCTCACAGTCATGTTATGGTTATGTCTTCCTAATACCTATTCAAGCCTACCCCTTTTTAGTTTAAAGCCATTCCCTCTTGTTCTGCCACTACAATCCCTTGTAAAAGTCCCTCTCCAGTTCTCCTGTAGTGTTCTTTACTACTCAAGTCTGCTCTAAGGTCATCCCAGAATCTTCTCTTCTTCAAACTGAAAAGCCCCAACTGTCTCATCCTGTCTTCACAGGACAGGTGTTCTAACCTCCTCCTCATCTCCTGAACATGTCCTTCCTATTTTGGAGGCTCCAGAGCTGCAGGCAGCACTCCAGGTGGAGTCTCAGAAGAGCAGAAGAGAAGGTGAGAATCACCTCCTCTCCCTGTTGACCACATGACTTTGGATGCAGCCCAGGGTAAGGTTGGTTTCTGGTCTGCAAGCACACATTGCTTGGTTATGAACTCCTCATCCACCAAGATGGGGAGTTCACCAGACTCAAGAATTTTCCTCAGGACTGCTCTCAATCATTCTTAGCCCAGACTGCATTTGTGCTTGGGATTGCCCCGAGGCAGGTTCACAGCCTTGCACTTGGCTTTGTGGAACTTCATAAGCCACTCACAAGCCCACTTCTCAAGCCTGTCCAGGTCCCTCTGGATGACATCTCTTCCCTCCAGTTTGTTGATTACACAGCTTGGTGTTATTAGCAAACTTGCTCAGGCTGCCTTTCTTCCCTTTGTCTATATCACCAACAAAGATGGCAAACAGTGCTGGCCAGTTACATCTTCCAGACACAAAGGGCTTTGTGGAATTACCGGAAGACACCACAGTCTATGGGACTGGTGAGGCAAAAAGCGAGATATTTCACACAACCATAATTGAGCTGGCAAATGAAAAATGTAGGAAAAAATAGGCCATTGCAGTCATTAGTGAAGATGACATGAAAAGAAAACTAGAACTTTTTGCAATCAGTATATTAGCTTGAATTTTCTTACAGAAAAAATATCATAAACTGCTTTGAAATATACTTATTGAGATGTTGGGAAGATTTAAATATTTATTTCAGGGAATGGAAACAAGACCCTAACAGGCTCTCTCGGTGCTTCCAATTTAGATTTCATCATATCTAAATTTAGCCTCTAGAATGGATCAATGGATACAGTCAGACATCCAGGTTCTCCAAAATGACATGATGAAAGAGACATTCTGCAAACAGAACAAAACATTCCCATTGCACACAGAGTCCATGAGTGAAGTGTTTATGGCAGATAGACACAGGAGAACCATGGTTGAACTTCCTATCTGGCAGAGGATATCTCATGTCACGACTAACTGTTTTTGAAACGCAGAATTTTTAAGGGTGACTGGCCACTTCTTATGAAATACTCAAGTGTTACAGAGGAATATAGTCCTCTCTTGGCAATAAGGTATCTTGGATTACTGTATATTTTTTATCTAATACTGCCCGTAGTCGGTTTTGCAGATGATCAAGCAGAAGTCTTCAGGATTTTTTCCCCCTTTTAAATAAATTCTTGAATAAATTAAAAGAAAGTTAAATAAAGTTAGAAGTAAATTTTATATTATGCTCTATTTTTAGTACATTTCTTCAGGAAAGTTTTTATTGGCCATAGAAGAAAGAATCACTGGGATTATTGTACGTTTCTTTGAAAGAGAGGGGAAAAAAATTAGCTACTGCCTGAAGGACACTATTTTTAAACAAAAAGAAAAAATAAGCAAAATTCAAGCATTCTTAGTACATGTCAGCATTATAAAATATTCCTATTGTGACATACAGATTTTTCTAAATGGTGCTTCCACATATTAGACATTCATGAACTTTGTTAGGATTTGCTGACTGAGGAAGTGGGTCTAAGATTATGCTTCACTATTAAAAATATTGCTAGTGTGCTTCATCTTTTAACCTATGTATTTTAACTGATTGAAGTCAGAGAGTTATGTTGAGAATGGTTATATCTTTGCATCCTTTCCCACTCTGCAGCCTCGGGTTTAGATTAGTGAACTCCAGGTCACTTACTGCAATTTAGTCATTTACTGTTAAAATATTTGCATGATCCCTGGCATTTTTTTTTGCCCAGGCCAGTCTTCTAAACAAGTACTTGGAGTAATTCAATATATAGCTGGGGTGAGAGACAAATTCAGGTTTATTTAATTACCAGTAAACAAACAGATTGAATGCAACCATCCTATATTTTTGTTCTTAGGAGGGTTTAGTAGCATTTATTCAAAATTATTAGCCTTGTAGTCAGAAAACGAATACATAAAAATTTAGTCCTGTATGTAGTCAGTTGGATGGGGGAAGAAAAAAAGAAGCAAACTAAAACCAAACCACAAAACAAACAAATGAACAAAAAACCTCCTTTCCAAGGTGGTTATAGCTGAGGTACAGTACTTCTCTTCCTTGTCTAAATAATGATAATGGATAAGTGTAGTTAAATACATGAGCAATACCACAGACCTACACTCACATTAATGCATGCTGGAATGGTTTTACAGAGGGAGAACAGCATAAAATCACAATTGCTCTCTCTGCATTCACACAATTAGAAGGACTGATTGTTTCTTTCCCTTGAAAGCCCTGGGTTTACAGCAGTCCCTCATACATATTTTTTATGATATTTCAAGATGCTGAATTATCAGCCTTGCAAATACCACATATCTTAAATAAATTCTCCCTGTGGGTTTTGGGCACTGCATCCAGTAGTCCAATAGGCCCTAAGAGTCCCTCAGGCTCCAGCTAAATAGCAGTAAGATCAGCCTTCCCATACCTGCAGAGCACAGTCTAGCTGCTGAGAATTTGGGGTGTGAGTCACTCAACAAATATGCTGGATCTGCAATGAATTTTTTACTAGCTTCAGTTGATGAAGCAAGGTCTTTTGTAGTATCCAAGACCTTTCTACTACTATGTCTTGGAACTGTAAGTTTGAGGAAGCAGAGAAAGACTTTTAATCAGAAAGCTTTCACAAGGTTTTTGAATACTTGAGAACAATATCAGACCCCCAAATATACTGAAAGGGCTAGAGTTTGACAAATGTTAATGCCTTTTATATATTCACGTAGTAAATTCGCAAATGAGCAATATTGATTGAGAGTGTTTCTTTAATGACAATGCCAGGCAGTGGAGTAGAGGTGACATGTAAATTGCCTTTTCTTCACTTGATCTGAAAATGGATTTTGCCATTATGAGCCATTGTTTCTATTCAGTAGGCAGTTCACAGTTGAATGCATTAAGAACTGAGTTATCACAGAATAATAGTGACATGAACATGTTTCACCTTTGTAAGTTTGTACATTTAAGGGTTTTTTTCTGAATAAATTGTATTGATTTGATATATTTCACAAATGTTCTAACTTTAAAAGATTTATGTAGTCCGTACTTCCAAGATGTGGATTAACTGAAAGCTTTTTGCTGTTAAGATTATAGAAATGACCTTTGCTTTCATAGACTTTAGCTTTTGAGTGCTTATTTTAAGGTACAGAAGGTACTTAATGGGTAGAATTTAATTTGATTGGTTTACTCTTAATAGTTCTACAAATCAATTGGTATTTTGAGAATTTTTTCTGTTTATTTCTGTCTAATTTAATTTGTTGGAGGTTCTTTCAGTTTTGTTTTGTGGGGGGTTTTAACCTAAGATTGAGGACCAAACTTTATAATTTCTTGTAGAGATTTAATTTTTGTGTTACAAGAAAACTTATGGATCAATTAACTCACAATCATAAGTTACAAGTGCTTGTAAGTGTTGCTTCTAATGGAACAATACTTATTAACATATATATTTCTGTCTCCCTATTTTTGGAAGATTTTCTTAATGAAACAGCTAATTTGTTCTAAGCTTGTCAGTCTGTTGGTAAAATGGTTTTCACCCTTATTTAAAACACACTAAAATTAATGACATGGTCTTAGTTGTCAGGATCTGCTCTCAGGCTTGCCAGGTTAAAGTCATCAAATATTGTTATAGTCTGCCCAGAAAATAAAGTAAATAAAAAAAAAAGAACATCCACCCTTGGAGATATTTAAAACAAGGCCACAGGCAATGTATTGGATCAGTCTTCATCACACTTCAGGCTTCCAGAACCAATTCCATTCTGATTCCTCCAGAGAAAACCACATCAGCATAGTTATGTTTAAGTTCGTGACACAGGAAAAGTAAGAAAGTAAAAAACTTCCATAAGTTTCTTTGGAAATTAATAACCAAAACTTCCTGATAAATTCTTCTTCCTATTTTCAGCATATATTCCCCTCACAATTAGTCATATCTACAATGTAGACCAAAGTGACAAGCAACAAGAGAACTGAGAGAGCAGGTTACAAGAAATTAAAAAAGAAGACTTGTCCAGAAGAAAGAGGAACATATGATAAAGTGTAAGGATTCAAGTTGAAGAGGTTAAAAAAAAGAAGGGTTGGGGATATGACAGGTAGAAAGGAAAAGGAATATGAAACTGCAAATAGATGATAAATAATAGCCATCCAGCTAGAAAGGAAGAATATGAAGAATTGAATGGAAACTGCTTACTGTTATCACCTTTGCATTCTAATCTTAGTAACTGCAGAACTTAGAAAAACAGCACATTTCCCTGTCTCTACTATCATCACTTTTTTAATCCACTTTCTGCTTGCTTCTTACCCTTTCATTCAAAAACATGGCCTCTGACTGGCTGGTTTGGTTTTGTCTCACTTAATATGACGCTCAACCTTCTTTTCATCTTTTCCCGTCAGTCAGACATGTCAGTATGTACGGCCATATGTGAGGGGGTATATATAGTTACTGGGTTTCACCTACCTGCCTGTTCCAAATTTAGTATGCGCATTTCAGAGTCTGAAATATCTGAAACACCACTATCAGTATTGTCTGGATCCTTAATGGTATTCACAGAATATACAAGATGAGATTTAGGGAGTTACTGTTCAAATAGATGAAATATTAAAAATTTAGCATGCACCTCACTCCTTTTCTTTACCCTGTTCCCTCTTTGTTTTGATAGATTAAATGTATCAAACACATTCTGCAGTTATATCTCCACTTACTTGAAATGTAATCGCATTAGAGGGAGATTTGTTCTCCTGGTGCCTTTTCTGCTAATCTCAGATTATCACCCACAGAGAAATAAAAGGCGGCAGCATTAGGACTTGTACCTATCTGATTAATATCTGCCACAGGAAGCCCTAAACAGTCTTATCAATACAATAGGTGACATACTGGCCTCAAAGATATTTTACTTAGTATGTCTAACAATAAACATTTACTTGCAAAAGCAGGGCTCATTAAAAACACGTTTAAAGACTTAAACCCTACCTAAGAGGAGGAAGATAGCATGACTGTTACTAGAAGAGAAATACTAAAATTTATTTATACTGCAGAGACTTAGTGTTGTCCACTTGATATTGCCATGTTTGCACTAGTCTCCAGCTAATAAAGTCCCTTTGAAGAACAAAATGGATGTCCTTCATTCACTGGCATATATATACTGGGATGCAGTGTAGATATAAATCACATCCACACTTGTGAATTAAATAATCTTGGATTTTCTGTCTTGCCCTTTGGCCAGGCCGAAAGCTGACTCCCACTTTGTACCAAAGGACTAACTGTGTGGTGCCAAGTGGCCCCAATACTGTCCATGTAATCATGGACTGTTCAAATAATTTAGCTGTGTAGATATGGGCACTTCATTGCTCATTCAGATCACTAGTTTAATTTACTAATACAATAAAAATGGATTTAACAGCAATTTGAAACATTATCAGCAAAACTGCATTTTTCTGTCCAGATTCCCTGAGCTTCTCATAGTAAATCAAGAAATACGAATTTCTGTGTTTTGTGCATTTTATCTGGATATAGACTTACTAATGTGCTAAATAGATCAAGTTCAAAAATGTTTTATTTGAGATGAAGGGAGATGAAGTTGGGTGTCAGAAAGTCAAAGTATACACAGCAGATTTTCTAAAATGCAGTGGAATTAATCCTATTTTGGATATGTGATATCACCCACAATTCATTCAGAGTTGGGAAGAGACTGTATGAGATCATGGGCATTTTTTTGCTAATAATGGGAAGTTGAAGGGAAAAGTTTTGCTTATTTGCATTGTTTAATGTATTTAAACATGCTGAATTTAGAAAAACTGTTGGGAATAAATCAATGTGAAAGCAATCATTTTATTCTATCACATGTGATGGAATGGAATGAAATAAAATGGCAAAAAAGCTCAGAAAAAAGCATTACTGTATTTTAAGAGGTCCCTGTCAATGATTTGTACGGCAATCCCTTCTATTCCCATTGACCAGGGTATAACACATTTGCAGTGGCATGTCACTGTCAAAAGAGCAGTCTGTGGTCTCCCATTTCAGTGGAAACAGTTCTGCAGCCTATAACTGTTGTAACTATACCAACAATATGTTTCTATAGCAATTTGTTGACTATATTCCCAAATGTTGTATCAACTGCCCTAAAATAAACTTCAGAGTGAAAACCAGAATTTTATTTGGTATCCATAGGTATATTCACTGAGATATCCATACTGTATATTGAGTACACAGAGCTATTTTCCTCAAATTCTGTTTTACTCTCAGGAAAAAGATGGATAGGGAGCCTACACTGGATTGCACAAGCAAAACTAGGATCACAGGAAACAAAATACATCTCTCATGTTAAATGGATTATGAAAAAATAGGCATAGGACTCAATGAATCAGAAACATATTTTTTCCACATTTTGCTCATATGACTCGTCCAAGCACATTAAATAAAGCATTCAAGAGACCAGGTAAACATTACATAAGCAATTTCAAGTGTTATTTTCCTGCTTCTTAGGGAGATATAAATTTCAGCCAAAAAGTCATTGTAGCTTTTGTAGCCCAAATTTTAACAGGAAAAGAAACAAAGAGAGGAAGAACAAGGAGTGAAGCAGTCAGAAGTGCATAAATATCAGTTTTATAGATTCCAAAGGAAATATAGTGAGATGTCTTTTTTTGCATTCAGATTTTGATGCAGCCTTTAATTACAGGTTCACAGAGGGTTTTTTCTTTACTGTTGCTGTCAGGGCAGAGAATGGCAACTGTCCACATAATGAGCAACTATTCAATTGCTGTTTTCTCATTTCTGCCCAATGAGTAGTTCAACAGATTATTTACTGCATGTTATTTAAACCCTACTCTGAATACAGAGTTAATAATTTCCTGTGGCTTTTTTTCTGGTACTTCTCAGTGTAGTATCTGAGTGCTCTTCTTAGACTAATGACTACTGCCACAACCATCTGATGAAATTATCATCCCCATTCTACAGATTGAGAACTGAGGCACACAGATAGAAATGTCCAAAGTGCCCACTAATTTTCTCATTCAATCAAAGACACACAGAACATGATTTTTTGAAGTACTAAGAATTACATAGCAGTTCAGATGTTCAAAGCAGCATCCCACAGACAGTCATGGCAGCTGTGAGTGTACACAATTTCTGCAAATCAGACCCTAGAGCCTCAATAGAGGAAGTTAGAAAATAAGGATCACACAATTATGTGTGTCTACATGGTACATTGCATATATTTGAGAGAGATCTGGGGCAGGAATGAACAATTTGGATACAACAAGCAGCATAGTTGTACTTAGACAACATTCTAAATTAACTATTTAGCTCTGAGAAGTAGGATATTCAAGCCTGCTGCATCGTTTTGCTGCTTTCCTCCCCAGACCTTCTCACCCCAACTCATGGTCTCCTGCCTCACTCACTGTTCACCTCACCTCTTCTGCAGCAAATGACTCCAGAGGGCCTGTGACAATGACAAGGAGTGCTTCTTGTAATTGCCCAGTCCTGGGCTATTCCCTGAGGGGCTTCCTTACTCTACCCGGATGCAACGCTCAGTGGAAAAAAACAAGTATGTAATTATGTAACTCTATCAAAAATATCTAGTCACCAGGAAGACAAATTAAGATAACACTGCCATTTCTTTGACTCCTTCTAGTGAAAAAAACTAAACCAAAAAAAACTGGCTGCATGAACACCTCTGGGTAATTCTAGCCCAAGCGATTCAAGCTTGGCAAAATTATCAGCAACTGAAAAAGAGTCAACATTTACCAGTCTTGTAATTCAGCTTTTATTTAATACTAATATTTTTAATTATTAATAATTAACTAATTAATTTTAAGTTTTAGAACTGCATTTAATAATTTGATGTATTAGACCTAGCTCTTTGATATGGACTGATGCTTATTGAGATGGAGCAATCACCATTACAAATTAAGGATATCAACAACAGTTCCTTTGCTTTCAGTTAAACATATGTAATTGCTTGATTAATGGTGGTCTAAAAAGCAAAATGTAATTAAATATGGGACCTTAAGTATATTTGGATGAAAGTATTTTGAACAGTACCTAATTCAGACTGAAAAAATCACTTATTTTTTTGTTTTTCACCTAGAATTTGGATTACAAAAAAACCAGAAATCAGTAGAAAATACAGTCCTCAGTGCTATATTTTTCATTCTCATTTATCTTAGTCTCACGACATATTAACATGGAGTTTGCAGTCTTGCTTCTTTTTTTCTTACAATCTTAAATCAGGGAGCTGGCAAATGTGCAAAGCAAACTCATGAATTTTAAACACGAGAAAGATCAGGAATTTAGCTAAAATGCTTGCTTTTTTATTGTTTGAAATTCATCAAGTATCTGTTCCAGAGCAGTTTTAGACAGGAGTATCATAGGGATTATCTAACTCTAGAGAACATTAATAAAATACAAAATAAAATCAGCACTTAATAACACTGTTAGCTTCAGTGTTTGGGACCATTAAGGGGAAATACTTTGAATACATGTTAAAATATTGTTGATTGTCACAGCAAAAGGAAACAACAGCAGATAAACACATTTTCAAGGAGGAAAGAAGTGAAAGGAAATACTACAGGTAAGAGAAACCTATTTATATTAAAATCTACTCGACTCAAGAACAGATTAGATTTTGGGTAGAATTCAGCCCAGGTAATTCAGACATCTGACTGGCATGCAGTCTTACAAAACTCCTAGTTGCCTGTCTTGAAGGTGAGTTGGGTTAGATGCTCCAGTCTCCCTATCTTATTCTCAACAGATGGAGAAAGAATCTGCTGAAAAAAGAGGGATCTCCCACCCCATTTTGTGTCCTTTCCCCTCTATCAGAAATCAGACCCTTAGGTTTTGCTCAAAAAGCCACTTCTTTAAGGAATGTATCTACAAGGTTTAGCACTGCAGTGCAGCAGGCAGGCTGCATTATTTTCTGGGTTTCAAGTGGATTTCACAACCATAACTCACAGTTTGTTCAGGGGTCAGGAAAAGCCACATTTGTTCACAATTAGGAACACATTCATAAACAAAATGGCATTTGATAAATAATGAGCAGGATTATGAATTGTAGTCAAAAATAACAAATACCTAACACCAGAAAAAGGTCCAAAGAATGTAGACAAAGATGTCTCTTGACATTTACAACTCCTTTGTGCTTCCTGTAGCCTTCCTGGCAATGCTGTTTTGACTCTGCCCCAGCTCATGTGGTGTAGTGTAAAATAAGCAGTGTTCAAGTTCTCATATTTTGCACCTGTGAGTTAAGGGAGTGAACAGGCAGAAACTCAGCTGAGGGCCTCGAGTGGTTGCCTGGATCAGGAGAGGAAAGAAAGAAAAGCCCTGGGGGAAGTTTTTTTATCTGGAAAGGGTACCGGGAAATTGGAGGTATTCTGTGAAGTTAGAAAGGAGGCATTAAAACATTTTAAAAGTGAAGTTATAATCTGAGTTTTAGAGAGGCTGGCATACCTAGAGGAGCAGGATATGTGTCAGAGAAAAGAAGGTGAAGTCTTCATCTCTTTATACCTATGTGTGTGCACTGTTATTAGTATTCCCTGTCCCCCTCAAAAAACCCCAACAAACAAACAAACAAACAAACAAACAAACAAACAAACAATAAAACCCACTAAAACCCAACCAACACAGCTTTAAATTCGAATATAAAAACTGCAAACTCAGTCCCTGGGAGTGATTACTCTATAGAACAGAGTTTCTTTATGAATTAAACCTTCCTGGCTCAATGCTATAGAAAATTGCTCTCAGATGTGGCGAATCTTCTGGAAACCTGCCTTCCACCCACTGTCTATGACACTGTGAAAATGCTGAGGAAGCACTCCTTTAAAACTGGTGTGTCTGTGAGCTCATCTTTGGCATACAGCAGTGCTGAAACAAATTCATTCATAGATATTAAATATAGTGAGATAAGGAATATATGGCATGCACTGTAAGCAGTATTAATCAGATAGAAGAAACATGATTAAAAGTAGATGTTTAGAGAGGGGATACAAGGCTGGACCAGTACTCTAAGAGGGGAAAAATATAAACCAAGGTTTAAAAAACCAACACACTTAGCACCATTTATCTGAGCAAATTTAAAAGTTATGTACTCCCAAGCTCTTCAGGCACTTTTGGAAATTCTACTCCAGTGTGTCTGTGCACATGTTTATATTCAAATAAATAGAATTTTTATCAGAGTGAAGTAAACAACCAAAAAATCAAAACCAAGCAATAATTAGAACCGAGCTTCTTCCTAATATCAAAGGATTTTTCTTTTGTGTGTTTTGTAGATACCAGTCATAGACTTTCTGTAATATAAATCAGTTTTAATTCCTTGGGACATTTCAACTTCTTTTGTCATTCACATGCTTAGGATAAAGGGCCCTAATCATCTGCAGCTGACAAAAACAAAGCCACATTGTATTAAAATGTAAAATGGAAGTATATAAAAATAAATCAATATTTACTCTGAAATTAGTTAAAAGTTCTGAAGTGGAATTACAGCAGGATGGACATTACAGGTGTCAACAGTGTCAGGGTATGAAGTTATGCTCCACCTTTCCTTTATTTCTTTAATCTGTAGGAGTTTTCCCACACACAATCTGTGCTGCAGTTAAAAAAAGTAGTATGTTCTTGCAAGCAATAGTTTGAGTAACAGCTGTTTATTGAGATGCGCAGTTTTTGTACAAAAAATGTCCATGGCATGAACTGAAATTTCTCAGAATTTTAAAAGCTCTAAAAACAATACTCCCCTTAACTTTTTTTCTCACCCATCCTCTCTCTTACTCTTCCTTCAGAGAACTGATCCCCTGGGCTGAGTTCAGCACTAGGACCTTTGAAGGGTAATGTAAGAAGTGTCAAATTCTTGGGGTGTGTTTGGCCAACTGCTATGCATCAGAAGCCCATCCCACTCTGAAATGAAAGAAAGAAAAGAATTACCCACTGGCTGGCTTTACTAAAAAACAAGCTCAGAAGCCCTCTTATGAGGTTAGATAAGTAGGTGCCAATTTTTGTTTATATTTTTGCTTCATTTATCTTCAAATATTATTAAGTCCATCCCAACAGCAAAGCATTGCCAGTGAAGTTTCATGGATATATGGAGCTCATAAAGATACTGAATTTTCTTCTTCTGAGGTGTGCTAAGAAAGCCTGGCATCTTCTCTGGTATTGATGCCATTGTTTGCCATCTCTTCAGCACAAGTTGGATTAGGAAAAATACGTTTTTTTACAAATGAAAAAATTTAGTAACTACTTTGTTTTCCACCCATTTCTGGCTGCTGTCAAAGACAGGATATTGGTAGATTCTGAGTCTGACCCCATGGTGCTGTGCTTGCTTTCACAAGTAAATAATTTTTATTCTTAATACCTCAAAGTAAGATCCTGTCCTATAGTAAAAAACATATATTACTTAGTGCATGTGCTCTTTAAGGGCTGTCCCAGCATTGGACAAAGATTTCATAGTGCTGCCTTATATTTTAGATCTTGAAAACCAAACCCTTGCTTATGTAGGTCTTCAAAAAAAGGAATGGTCTCTCTTCCTTTGTGGCTTTAACTCTATGTGACATTGATTCAGCCATGTACCAGGAACAGTTAAAAGCTATTTCAGGCACCTATGGAACTTGTCCTTTCTTCCCCACTGATGTCCTTGCCACAGGAATATTCTCACAGGATCATGACATGCCATTATTCTTTGAAAAAAAAAAAACAAGAGTTCCTTCATTTTACAGGTTCAGATGAATTTTCCTTTGACAGATTGTCCATAAAAGGCTCATAATTTTTGATTTTGGCTGCAAATAAAATTGCTTGTTGGCTTCAAATTGACATTTTCCATAATCTAAAACAGTTGATTCTCTATTTCTGAAACAATTCAGTGTAATTAACCACCATCTTTCCAAACTGCATTCTATTTTTCCATTCCCTTTATTTTTTTTTTTAATTTTTTTTTAATTCCTCTGTTAATTAAAATGGCTATGGAATTCTCTGAGTTACATTCATGCTTGGGTTAAGAATTTTTAAAAAATCCCTTAATTCACTCATAAATTCACTGTTCATTTGATTAGGGAAGGTAAACCTTATAAAGATGGCACTCCTTCAGCTCAGCCATTCTGAGCTGGAGGACCTCTTCTACACATAAATTGATCTTTTCTATTTTAGCAAGATGATTAGCTGGAACTAAATATTTTATAGTTGTCATCTATCAATAAAGACCTTATATATATAAATGCACAAATAAATGTATACTCTGTGTGTGTAGGAAACTGTTACAATGTTACAGACTTTTCAACAGTAATTTTTTTCACTGATTCATAAGCATTCTGGTTCACTAAGATGAAAAAAATTTAAGGTAGAATTTAAAAAAATTGTACACACAGGACTTTTCATCCTCTGACTAAATTCAAGCTCTTTGTTAGAGACCGCATGCTTATTAGCATGCAATATACTTTGCTCTTTTCTTTCTAAGCCTGAGTCAACACAGTCATGCTGTCTTCAGTCAGTGCTGCAAACATTTCTTATTTCATAAAGAGACCTTTTAAATTTTAAGTAACTTTCATATTCTTAAAAGCCAGCAAGATGAGTGGCAATTACCACATAGAATTGCAGACATTAGTAGGAGACACTGATCTTTACTCCTGCTGATACATGCTAATTAAAAAAAAAAAAAAAGGAGAAGTGATATTGTTAGCAGTAATCTTGAACTCTGTGTGGATATAACATGACATTACTGGGTCTTCTTTGTTAAGCTTGAATAGTATGTTGCAGCAGTATAGGCAACCCTGCCTAAGTTAAATAAAAGAAGGAGATACTTTTAGAAGAACCTTGCTGGATTTTTATCTCTGTCTTCAATGCTTCAGCATGAGTAGACTCAGTTCCACTCTAGTCACACTTGTGTCCAAGGTAAAGATTACATTTCCCTTTCATGACAGAATCACAAAGAATAGCTGAACTTGGAAAGGAGCTCTGGAGACTGTCAAGTTCAGGTGAAAGCTGGGCTTGTTAATTAGGCAGATTTTAATATTATGAAGGCCATGTTAACTTTGTATTAGAATGCAGTACCTGACCAAGGGGAATAACTCACAAATTTTTAAGTAAGTTTTTTCAACCCTGTTGCTTCTATTAATCATGTTTGTCATCTCCTCTTTCATAAGCCCATGTTGGGCATGTGTCCAGTACGTGTTCATTTTATGTTGCCTGGGAGTGCATGTATATCCCATTTTATTATTTCAAATGTTGTAGACATTTTTTGACTTCTTAGTGATATGAAATTAGAAAAATTCAAATTATATTTTAGGATTAAGTTTCCAACTTGGCTAACTTAAAAATGCTGATTTTTTTAAAGTAAGTTTCCATTTGCGTATGTAAATTTAGCCGCATTTCTAAAGAGGGCCCTGTTTGCCCCACAGAACCACCCAGAGCGGTGTGCAAGCTCTAAGTCCTGCGACACACTTCTGCAGTTCTGGCTTGCCATGGAAACCTCAGACAGCAGCCCCATGAGGGAAACTGAGTAACTGGAAAGGTGATAAAGCCTTGCAACTTGCTTTTACTTTATCTTGTTTTCATGTTAGAGGGTCATCATCTTCCCCCTTCCCTAACAATAATATCCACAAAATACGTTGAAGGAAGAAAAATATCAGAACTTGCATTCAACTGCAAGCTTCCCAAAATAAATGTTAGCCATTAAAAAAAAAAGAAAAAAGAAAAAAGAAAAAAAGAGATTGTAGACATTTCCTTCTTTGTAATTTTTGCTGCTGCTTTTGATTTATGTATTGCTATTTTTTCTTGTATTTGCCAGAACATACTGAAAATGCTTCTTTAAGAAGGTGTTGCTGCTTATTTTCTCATATCAGATTGATAAGGACTAAATTAAAATCACCAGTCTCACTGACATCTGAAAATGCATAGAGATACTTTCCACAGAAAGTTTAATTTTTTTCAGGCTGAAGGAATACTGAAAGTTTCAGCTGTGGTCTCTGGGTCACATCTAGCTTTGTTCCACTGTGACCTTAAGTCATTATCACCTGGCAGTTGTCTTCTGACCTATGGGAAATCGGTTTGTTTTCAAACTTCATCTCCTATAAAATGCTGGATTTCCTATATATCCATGTCCCTGATGTAAGGCTTGACAGCTAAGCAGACAGGCTGAGAATTGAGTGAGCACAGGCACTGAACACCTCTGCTCTGCTAGAAATGGCTTCTTCACAGCAGAGGTGAAAATAGTGATGGAAGCCATGTATGAAACACTTAGGGAAAACCTGGATAGTCCTTTGTCTTTGGAGAGGCAGGACGGGCCGATTTCTAATGCTGCCATTAAAAATCACCCTAAAAATTCCACTTTATGAAGGAATGCAAATTCAAGGCTTGAGGGGAAAAGGGAGAACAGCCTTTCTATTTGTTTTATACCCATTTTGGAAATGTGAGGGAACTGTTTCAAAATTAAATTGCCTGATCCTAAAAAAAGCTAATAATCACCAACTGCTACTGAAGCATTAATTCTAATTAATTCCTCATTAACACTCAGTTAGGACGCCACTCCACATATACCCAATAGGAAGAAATAAATGAGATGAACAATTGATATTCTGCACTACTGTACAGGGTATTTTTTCCATTAAGCTGTGTTCAGCATCAAGAGTGTCTCATCTAGTAATGTCAGAAATCATCTCAATGTACTCTTTGTGCTGATCAGAATAGATTTTTCTAATATCTTGTAAAGAAATGTTATCTCAAATCAGCATATTCTCACTTTATAAAAGAATGAGATACTTTAAAATTAATTTTAAACTTCAGCAAAGTGTTATGGATTTAGGATAATTATTTGTTCTCTAAATTGGAGGGATATTGTACTAATTTCTGTTAATTGCATTTTGTGTATGGATGGAAAACAAAGTGTTTTTTGAGAATAAGCATTGAAGTTAATTTAATAAACACAGTTAATTTAATAAACCTTCACTTCTGATATAATCTGGCATTCTCTTTACAATATTGCTAGCTGCAGTGATTTTCAGTGCGAGAATCTCACAATTTAGGGTTCCCTATATCAAGCTGCAGCCACTGGAATCAAATCTGCTTTGACTCGATAAAGTTTCTCTCCCTCATATTAGGAAACAAGAATTTAGGAAGAGGGAAAGGGGGTACTTGTCACAGTACATAGGGTTAATGGCATTTTTTTAACATCTGGACTGAAGTGATATTTATAGGTATCTCTTTCATTTGTTTTTGTCTCATTCAGTTGTTAACTATGGTTTTGGAAACCTTAATAAATGCCACCTTATTTCATTCTATCTTGGTTAAAGATTCGAACTTGGATTCTAAATTCAATTTCTCAAAAATCAGGAGGCTTGAGGTCTTCACACTGCTCGAAGTCTCAAGCACTATCACTGTCTCATAAGAAACAGGCTATGATGGTGCCACATGAATCATATCTGTGAATATCTGATTGTGCATATCCTAATGCATGACAGAGATATTTAATTGTCAATTTATAGATTATGGATTTTTGTATGTATGTGAATAAATATATAAATGTTTATACATGCATAACCAGTATTTTGCTACCTTGATAGCTATGGACACACGTGCTTATAAATGTCATATCTTATAAAATGGATGACTAGGTGAAAAAATCAATCTTATGCTCAGGAATATCAGTATTATTAAATATGTTTGTTTGTTAGTTTAATTTTGGAAACAGTTGTTTAACTCAATTACTGTCTATGTTGGTGTTTTGATCTAGAGTTAGATAGAATTTCTCACAATTCATCATACAATATTATAATCAAATCTTTCCATTAAATTTAGTTAATCTTGTGTTTCTAGTGCTGTTGACATTTTGCAAACCATCAGACTACCAGAACCATTGAGAAAAACCCATGTAAGAACATTTGACACAGATAGTTTTCAAAATGTTATACTTCTGACAGTGAATGCAAATTTATTTCATTCAAACATTTATTCTGTGATAAATAGTGTACCTGGAGACTCAGAGACATGGCGCATGCAAAAAAAAGTGGAAAGGCCTCAATTTCTTCATGGTTTTCTTGTCACCTTCCACAACAGTTCTATATACACCCTTTTTAAAAACTCTACTAGCAATTAATATAAGTAGACCTTCTCACAACAATTCCTATAATAAGGACAAATATTCCAACCAGATGGACCTTTCCAACCGCCTGGAACCACATTTTACAAGGACTATTAATTGAGTCTGTTGTGATTAGATAATTAATACAAGGAATAGTACTTGACAAAAAGTGTGGATAAAATTTTTAATGATGTATCATAAATTTGCTAGCACATTTAAATGAGTAGCTGAGTTTCCTACCCCCAATATTTCCTGCTCAAAAAAATTAACAGTCCAATGGTTTTCAGCACCTGTTTGGAACATCTAAATGTACAATTTCCTGGTTTTAATTAGAAGCATAATAAAACATTTTTCATGGGGTGTCAAACATGGAAACACTTCTCTCAGCAGATATGGGCTTATATTTAAAAACAATACAGCTATCAGATGCTACATTTTTCACAGCTGCAGAAGTCTCAGTGTTATAGATTTCTTCTTTTCTTTGTAACCTTTTCAAACTCATATCCCTATGAATCACTATGAATTCCAGTGGTTTGTGTTGGCTACACTGATGCAGACCTGGAGGATGGTGTGAATTGTGCTTCTGTCAGGTTTTCCACTAAGCAATTCCTTTGACAGCACCCTGGATTTGATGGAGTAATTGGCCAACTCTACAGCTGTGACTGAAATACCTGCCCAAAGTCAAGGGCAAATGGAAAGGTCTCTGATATATCTTCATCCTCAGAGAATTATGAATTTTGCACTTTGTTGTATTCAGGTTTATATTTACTATGTTTTAGCTCTGTCTGAATAATTTACCTGTTTAGATATTGAAAGTTTTTTTCATATACGAATATAAACTTTAGAAGGGCTAAAAATTATTATTTATCTACCTTTATAATTTGTAAGGTATACACTTGCAACAAAAAAAACACTGTCATTTCTATTAGCCTGCAGTATGATCCTGTCACTATATCAGAATGGACCAGTTGTAAACAAGTACTTTGTAATTTTAGAATTACATCTTTTTGGTTTTCTGGTATGTATTAGTAGGGTGGAGTTCTTTTAATCGGTAAGATTTGTAATCTAAAATCTTGTCTATGTAGCAGAAAAAACCCTACTATCTGGTTTATGCTGAAAGCGCATGATAAAAAGTGAAGTGAAAGGACTGGATATTTTTTCTGAGGTCTTACATGATATGCAGGGGCATTTGAGAGTGTCTGGTACGCTCAGGAAGCAGGGCATGCCCATTTTGTGTGCATTCTTCCTTAACCCTATAGTTTCCTGTTTGTGTGAGTTATTTCTGAATGCTGCAGCTCAGCTTCCAGTTCAAGCTATTGGCCTGTATGAATTAAGGAGTAAGCAGACACAGATGACATGCACACACATGGATGAAAAGACTTATAACCTCAGTAAGGTCTTCTGTTCATTTCAGGAGAAAACTATATTTCTGATATTTTTCTAGAGGTATTTTTGAACATTCGGTCTTAATTACAGTACACAACTTTATTACCATGATAGTACAGCAATAATATTTAATTTCTCCATGAAAATTATGACACAAATTGACCACATGCTAAAAACACATCATGTCAGATTGCTCTTCCATTCCTGAACAGACAGTAAAAACCTAATCCAATGTAATATAAGGCTGTCACTGACGTCAGTATAAGATCAGATAGAGTCTGTATTGCAAAACACAGGGAAAGAAAAATGGGGAAATAAAGGCCTCTGGGAATGGCCATCTAGTTAGAGCTTCTCAAGAAGAAGTACATATAGGTACAGCTAGGCATCTGTCCTTTCTTCGCCAAAAAATCTCTGACACTATAAAGTTTCCCTTAAAGTATATTTCCACAGGAGAAGTGATAGGAAATACCCAAGATCCACCAAAATATAAAAACAATTGAACCAGCTGTAGTGGTGTCCCCCTAACCAGTAACCCTGTGGTGCACTCCTGCATGCTGCATTTCAGTGAGCCCTTAGTAGACAAAGGTTTTTTATCTTTAGGAACCAGTTTGTGGGCTTCATGAACAAAAGTAGATCCTTTTCTAATTTTCACCTTTCTGAAGCCCCTCTTTGCACATCATGTTAATTTTTTAGGCATGAACAGCCAATCCAATCTTGCAGGGGAGAAAAATGCTTCTTTCCTCACAAAACATAGGGAGTGAACCTTACCCAGCTGGGAAGTCTGTGTATCATTGATCTTCATCATTCAGAGCTCTTTTATGCTTTAGATTAATTAATTAGATCACAATTTATTCTTCCCTGACACCGGACTTGGAGAGTTTGGGGGAATCTGACAGATCCTTCCTGGGGCCTCCACAGCCAGTGAAGCTGACAATGATTAATGATTCTTTGCCTATGAATGATTTTTATCTGCTAAGATGCACCTCACAGTCCTCCAAACTTTACAGTGAACATGTTGCCTTTCCTGTGAGTCAGAGACACATTCCTGTTAGAGCTTGCAATGCAGAAACATTGTCTGTGCCAATGTATTTACTCTTGCTTGAGCATCTGCAGTTGCTGCAGTCATATCATTTTGACCTATCATTCTCATTCATCAACCAAGTTAAGTTTCCAGATTGCAGGACTATGAGAAATCTTAGAAGGCTCTATTCTAAAATACACTCCCAAAACAAATGCTAAAGAAAAACTGTGAAGGTGAAACGTTGATGTAAAGTCTCTGGCTAAAGTACCAGAGTCAAGTAAATTTTCTATACAAATTTCTTGGTCTTCACCCATAACAGGAATTTATCATAGCAGACACTACTTTTTTCATTAATGCTATTGTGCATTTTGTTACTTAAAATTACTAGAAATGCGGTAAAATCAAATTTGTAGGGAATTTGGACTCTGTTCAATTTCAGTAGAAAAAGTAAAAACATTAATTGAAGTGGGGAGTTGAATAATATTTTTTCATTTAAAATTGTTGATTGACAGTAACCTATCTTATAACTACTAAATATGTCTATATCTTTTCAAAATGAAAGCTGAGGTACATGTCTTAACAGGAACTTTGACAAATAACATACGGTTAGATGTTGCTCAACATTGAGTAACCATGCCCTTGTCCATCATTAGTCTGCCTCTGCCACATTGCATAACTTCACCTGGGAAAACACAGGCACACCCAGTCAAGAAATGAAAACCCAGTAAACAAATAAGCTTCAGCTAATCATGGAATAAGAATGAATTTTGAAGGCATGATGATTTGAAAACTCTGAAATTCTGTACCTTTAGTGGGTAGATAGAGATAAAGACATTATGTAAAAAAAAAAAAAATATTAGCAGCCTGCCTGTATATAATTCTTTCCTTAGTGGGACAAATAACACTGGGGAACTCAGAAATACTGTAGAGCACTGTGTGAAAATGTGACTAATCCAGAAGGAGCTTGACACATTTCAGAGAAGGGGAACTGTGCAGGTGCCCTGAACTTCCCAAGGTGGAAGGACAGAACTGGTGTCAGGCTTCTACAGATCACCTGAGGAGTGGCTCTGACTCCTACCTATTGCCTCAGGCCCTCTGCAGGCAGAAGCTGCAGGGTTAGGAACAACCCAGGCATTTCCTGCGTATTGAAAGCTCAGAAGGACCTCCTCTTGGATCTGTATTTTCAGTGGTCAGCTCAACTTCTGACTGTAAGGCAGGGGATAGTAGTCTCAAGATTAGGGAAATTTTCAAAAAAGGCATATATCTCACTGGGACAACAAAAAATACACCATTTTCATACTTCCAACCAAAAAACTTGAAATCATAGGAAATGTAGCTAATATTGTACTCAATGACCAGCTATAGTTCGTCATCTAACTTCGCTTCCAACCTTAAATGAGCTTCCATAAAACTTGGAAGTTACTTTAATATTCCCTAGTTTGTATCCTTATAACTTAAGACAATTACAGAAAACTATCCAGGAAAAAGAAAATCCCACTTAGAAGTGAATCTAAGCTAAAAACATGGGAGTAACTGCAGACATTAACAGAGAAGGAGCAGACATCTGAACTAGTGGCCTAGACTCCCCTGGCAGTGAAGAGAAATAGATATTTCTTGGTGCCATTCATTATTTCCTGATGTGAGTATATAAAACAGATATGAGAAACTCTGCATTTCCAGGATCTTTTTCTCCCCACAAGCCACACCAGGAGGTAAAGCAGCTTCACAAAATGTAGGTGCTTCTCTAAACACCTAACATTTGGTGATAATGAGATCCATCTCCAGTGAATGAGGCTTAACTTGCTGCCCTTGCTGCCCATTTTGCTTTTTATGTAGTCCTTGTGCATTGCTTGGATGTCATTTAATTTTTTGGATGGCCTGTTAAAATATAAAATGCTTCAGAACCCATGCAATTCCAGAAAAACAGTGAAACAGAAGAGCCATTACACTCATTTTAGCCATTCTGCATCACTTCAGGGAGAGATTACAAACCCATGACTACTTGGTGTTCCAAGAGCAAGGCATGGCTATTACACTCAGCTTTAAGCTGTGCAGCCCTCCTGTTTGATTTACACAAGTATGAAAAAGTGAAAAAGTATGACCTTTAAAATGCATGTATAGATGCATTACTGAAAGAAAAAAAAATTCTTCACTTCTTGATGTATCTAAGAGAGTAATACAAAACTCAAAAAAAAAATCAATATTTTCAAAGCTTTGTGGCTGCAAAAAGAAATGTTGATATCAGCCATGTGGGTTGTTTTCTTTCTTTGGGTTTCTTTCTTGACAATTTGTCCAGGAAGAAGCATTATCTTTTTCCAATTAAGCTCTTCAAAACTAACCCAGCTTCAGTCAATCTTCACAACCAAGTAAAAACCATGACAGAAAGTTTTCAAAAGAAAAGCTGACATATACTGTCTGGCATTGAAATAAAAATTTTTATAGTATCTTTTAAAAATTCTTGGAAATTACTTCATTATTTATTTTTTTTTTATCTTGAACTGAATCTTTGACAGACACATTACCATTTCCTTTGTTCATATTTGAGTGCTGAATTATCTTTAATTACCATGAACATTCTGCTTGCATAAAAGAACTAACAAACCACTACTGTCAACTTTTGCTTCCATATGTTCTGCTTACACATGAGGTATCAAAGACTGAGAAGAGGAAAAATTAACCGTAAGTAAATTAATATAAGTGGACCCAGTAGCCTTTTAGAATGTAGAATAGATTACAAATTGAGAAAAAAATATTCATTCCCCATGGACTTTCAAAATTTTCAGCCTCTTTTATCAGAATTCTGAGGAAAAGGAAAAAAATTAACCTTTTCACTTAATTGCCAACATAATTTATTATACTTTCTCTAGGACAGAAACTGTTTTTCAAGCTCTATACTGGGCAGGGTGTGTGTGTATGGGTGAACCATCTTACAAATCTTCTGCTAACGAGCAAAATATTTTAAATAAAGTTTATCTTGATCTAGCAGAAAACAGCTTTTTATTGTTTATAAAAACTGCCAATATCCATATTATTCAAATACTAGTTTCACATTATCCAAATAATAATTGCAGGTTATTATACAAACAGTAGTTACATGTTGCAGATCTAATCATGCCATGTGTCCTCACATGAGAGTTGTGTGAAAATATAAAATACAAAATTGATAATAGGATAGTTTGGCTGTGCCAGCCTATTTGAATTGTTGGTCAGGAATAAGGCACTGCTTTGACAAGTTGCCTGAAAGGACAAATTCTAGGCCGTGTAATCCCAAGCTTAAAGACATTGCTTACTTCAAGACGTAGCAGAAGTAAAACTGCAAGCAGCCACTCTTCTGCATCTCTGTGTAGAAGGGTTTAGCAGCCACACACTGCACAGGACAGCAAATACAATGATGTTTAAAATATATACAACAGTCTATTTTTAGTGTGCCAAATTTAAATTAACTTTGGTAATAGCTCTCACATTATATGCATTTACTTTGAGTACCTACAGGCCATGTATCTAAGTTAGTCTTTGCTGACATGTCATAATATTCCTCAAGTCCAAATGCATGATCTTTGTTCTTAAAAATGTCTCAGGAACTGTAACTTTAAGAGATAAGGAATCATTTAACAATTTAGTTAAATTACAGAAAATTATTTTACCTGGAAATTTTAAACTTTAAGAGGAAAAGATACTCATTAATGAAACAGTTTTGCTAAAAAGCTTGTAATGCTAAATGATTTTTTTATTATTATTTTAAAATCATATTGAGTCTGACACAACAAATGAATAGCAAAAAAAAAAATAGCCCTTAACCAACAGATCAACACTAAACTATTTCTTTGACAAATTTTTCAGCTCACCTACTAAGCAAAAACTAAAAAAAAATCTATTCACAGACGTAAGCAGAATGTCCAACAGCATTGTGATTGGAAAAGCTAAATATTTTTTCATGCTGGAGCTGTATCTGTGCCTCCCAAAGTGTCTAGAGTATTACCATCTCTCCCCTCTTCCCTCCATCCTCCTCCTGAGGCCCTGAGGCAGCCTCTGCAAGCTGCAAGGAGAGGCTGAACCACACTGCCAGTCTCACTTGGTGACAGTGCAGCTGGCAGCTGTGCCAGAGTGCTGGATCAAGGCCTTCCAGGACATCTGCAAGGTCTCTTTCCGAGGAGTGCTTCACTGCCCCCCTGATACGCCACCAGACAGAAAACTGACTGAAGGATGTCTTGAACAATTTCTCTCTGCTGTTTTCCCCTACTCGAGCCAACTCCTGTCTTGTCCCCAGTGCAGGCTTCCAGACTGCTGGTTGGCAGCTGGGAAAGTGTTCTGACTCACCACTTTCCTGTGCAGTGAAAGTTGACCTCAAGGACTGTGATCATAAGAATGAATAAAATACAGGGAAGACAGAAATAGGAACTGGATTCTCATAATCCACATTCATTTTCAGCACTGTCACTAGTACAGCTTTTGTCCCTCTCACCTATCACCCCCCTAGGGAACCCTGGACACATTTAAGGAGGGACAGTGGCACAGGCAGAGGACTTTTCAACTGTCCAGTTCAATAACTCTGACTGAGGTTGAGTACTTTTTACCCCACAAAAAACAAATGCACTTTCGGACTCATTTATAGTAAAGAACATAAGATCCACTCTTTGGAGTGTTTTTAAGAAGTAAGGGGCAAAACTTTCATAACACAAGATAAATTGGTTTTCTTCTGCTTAACTTTGTTCCTCTTCTACACAGCTTTTCTCCCTTTTCCCATTATAGATGACTTGCTAAAAATACTAACTCTTGAATTGTATTCAAGTCACCTTATTTAGCACTCTTTTTCCAAGTCTCAATTCCTTATCAAGATTTGCTATTTAGGAATTTTATTTGTGATTGCAAGTGGTACAAAAGAAGGCCCTTGGCAGAAAAAAAAAGGGATAGATCCATTTAACTCAAAATGAAACCTTGTTTTGCATATTTTAAATGATTAGAACAGAAACTTGCATTAAACAGTAAATTCAGACACTGAAAGAAAGTACAAAATACTACCACTGTAGTCTGGGAAAAAAGGTATTCTTCAGTTAGGTTTTACTCTGAGAGTATTTTGATGTTTTGCTTTATTTTGTGTTATTACTTAGATTTGAATTTCCCTGCATGCCCTACCTTTATTTTCCATTTATTTATGGGTCCCTTCTGAGCATGTATATTGTCTCCATTGCCAGAATCCCTTGATTTCTTTGAAATACTATTATATTAAACACTTTAATTGGTAAGTTAATTTCTCAAAAAAAAATTTGTCATGTGGCATGGATGAAGAATATCACTGAGACGAAAGAAAGCCCCCAAAACTGACTCAAAAAGCAGCAAACCCATAGCCAATAAATCCTTTAGAGTAGTTACAATAATCTACACAATAATTCAATAAATTCAAGACATTAGCAAGGACACAATTTTAGATCTCAGCTTTGAGCAGTTATTAAGCTCAAAAGGAATCATCAATCAGGGTTAGGAAAACAGCGTCTTTGAAACACTCTTCCTGAGGCATATAGTGCTGTGCACTAATTAAGTTTCTACTGTATTATTTGTCAGGTTATCAGTTATTTATGACAATATCAGCATTGATAATCTTCTGAAGTATAGGTCACCATTAGTTAATTATTTATGATCAAATCTAGAATTAATTTCTACATTGTGTAGAAAGTCTTCATGGTGGATGCACAGATGTCTGAGCTTAAAGTGCATACAGATACTCAGGGAACAACAGGGTAGGTATGGTGATTTTGGAAGATATCCACCTGGGACTAGGAACATAACTTATTCTCAGAGAACACTTCCTTTGTAGTTTTATGTTTTAATGAAGTTACTAAATTTCTGATTTTGTCTATTTAATTTTTTTTATCCTCCTCCCTCTTGCAGCATAACTGGTCTTGCTGCTAATTTTCTTAATGTTGCTCTTATCCATAAATTCCAGCAAAGCTTAGCTAGTAAGTTCCTCTTCTGGAGCTATTCAAGGCTAAAATGTGTCCCAAATTGGTGGCAATTCCATTGGGCTCTTAAGACATGTGCACATAAATACACACCTTCATTCATTACTAACTATGAATTAAATATATACAGTCTTGAATGACAGTTTTGTTTCTTTCATGACAAGAGTTTATTCCATTTAGACTTTTTAAGTTCTCACAAACTCAGAAAGTTAAATTTATTTTTACTTCTGGGTTGCTCTGTCAAAAGAGGACAGCATATCAGGTGTGCCTCTCAGTACAAACACCTAACACCTCACAGCCAGGTGAGTCAGCAGCACAGCTCTGCAGCTCTGGGTGACGTACTCAGACCTGATACGGCATAACACTGCTGGTCTACCGAGTATTGCACTTCCAAATGTGATAGAAAAGATGAACCTTATTTCTTTCACAAACTGAAGCTAAACACCAAAGAAGAAAGTGAAAATAAACAAAAAATCTTCAGTCTAAGCACTGTAAAGGGTCAGTAAAGGAAACAAATGCAGAAAAAGAGGAAGTATTCTGAACAACCAATGAACATTTATGTCATTTTTGGCTCGGCTAACACAGACCAATACCAGAGGTAGACACCAATTCCAGTGCAGCCTGCAATTCCAGTTATACAATCTTCTATTACCACTGCTTCCGTGTAGAATGCAAGGAGCTTACAGTAGCATCTTGCTGTGTCTTTGTGTGCTGTGCTCCAACTGCTCCAGCATCATTTTGACTATTAATTCTAACATTCACTAAACATTTTCACTGCCTCATCTGTTTTATGACTCTTGTAGTGAATGTATTCCACTATGATTAGTAAAACAGAGGTATTTAGAGAAGTATTTATGGATTAAATACTATTAAAATTTTAAGAAGAGGATATTTCTAACAGAGCTTGTTTATTGTATGGGAAATATCAGCCACAACAACAAAAGCAAGAAGAGCAGAATGCACTCCAGCTGCCTCACTCTTATATTTCTTATTAAAAATTTTATAATAACTCTGTTAAATCCCAGTCTAAATATGCATAAACAAGGCTGAATGCATGTACCCACATGGAAAACAATGGTGTTACAGCCACTTACACCTTTTCAGCATTTGTCTCACATTGTGTTAACACATCTCCTAGTGTTTTTCAGTCCTAACTTGGAACAGCAGGTGTTGTTCCATGAATCATGAATTATATCCAATTACATTTCTTTCTGTTGTGAAATATTTTTCACAGAGGAGTACAATGAGAATAAACCTAATTGAAGCCTTAATAGACAATAATCTCATCTCAGGTAGAATAGCTTGAATCAGAAGAAGCTTTACTGAAACCAATAGCACTGATCTCCATTGCCTTGTAATGGATAAATAAAGCAGAACATGGACATTTTATATTCATTTACTAGTAGTCCATGAAACAAGTTAATAACAAGGAAGCTCTGGCACAGGCTTTCTGTACTTCCTGTTCTGAGTTAACCCTGGTGGTTTGCTAAGCAGCACAGAAGCTGATTGCCCACTTCCCCAGCTCTCAGATGGATGGGAAATAAGGAAAAGAAAGAATAAAAGCAATAGAAATTGGGAGCCAAGTAAAAAAATAAAAATACGATTAATAAATGAAGAATATGTGGAAGAAGAGAGAAAAAAACCCTAAGTGTTGCAAACACAATCACTCACCACCTCCCACAGGTAGAATAATGCTCAGCCATTTACCAAGCAAAAGATTGCTAACCTCCCTAAAACCCCCAGTTTTCCCTTTTATTGCTGAGCATGTTAGATGACAATGAATAATCTCTTTGGATGGTTGAGGTTATCTTCCCTTCTATCCCACTGTGCATCCACCAGTCTAGTCGCTGGAGTGGGGCACATTGAGAACCAGAGAGAGCCTTGATGCTGTGCAAACACTGCTGGAAAATTAGTGCATTGTCAGTTCTGTTTTGGTAACAAATCTAAACCAGAATGCCAGATAAGCACCTATGAAGAAAATTAACTCAATCCTAGCCAGTCTCACTACAACTGCCTTATTATAAATAGGCATAATTCCTCTGGTGGTTTTTGTTTGTTTGTTTGTTTTGGGTTTTTTTTTTGTTGTTGTTGTTGTTTTGGGGTTTTTTTTTGTTTTTTTTTTTTAAATTTAAGCTGGAGTTCTAATAACTGGTAACTCAAGAAAAAAATTTAGTTTACACTAAACTTCAATGATTGCCTCTGTGTTACTTGAAACTAACTGGGCTGCTTAAATTATGTTATTTGAAAACAATTAACATTCATTTTCTTGTCTCAGTTTAAACCCTTATTAGCCTGTTTCTAATCAAAGTGAGGAAGAATTACCACTTTCAAATCATGCTGGCATTTTTGTGGAAATAAAACAGTCAAATATCTCTGGCAATATATTACATGTATACAGCAAATGAAACATATTGGACACTTTAATTTCTGTATACCTTAGCATTGTTAAAGAAAACACAGCAATTTTTCTGGCTTTAGATGAAAGTACAAGTTCAGTAAGAGTACAACTTCAGTTGGTTTTCATTACATTTTTGGAACATGGAACACACTTTAGAGTTCTGTGCTGTGCTCTGAAACACCAGTGGTCTTCTTTGGAGGCATGCACTACTCTAAGAAGAGAAGGACTACACTGCTAACATGGGCCTTTCTCACTTCTAGCTATGAGCAGCAAGAATAGAGACCTGAACTGAAAGCTGAGAATGAGAAAAATGGACCCAGAACCATAGAGGGGCTGTTATTACTGGTGTAGCCAGAGTGTTTTGAGGATGTGTGGATTCCTTTTCCAGATCCAAACTTGGTTGTGTGGAAGGGAGACGTTTACTGGGGCTCCAACACAGCTCCCAGTACTTTTGGCTGACTCACAGAGGAGCAGCTGAACTGCCTTTGTATCTACATCTGGGAGCAGCATCACAGGAGCAGTACCACATCTCTGCCTGGGGAAGGCTGGTGGCAGAAGACCTGCAGCACTGGTGTACATGAGAGATTTCAAATTGCTTAGATTTCAGAAAATATTAATCCATGCAACTATTGTTGTTTCTAATAGAAGAAAAGCATTCTGCTAAAAAGGTGCTACATTACCTCACACTGAAACATATTGCCCTTTGTTTGCATATTACCTTTTGAGTTGGGCCCAAAATACTCCTTCAGTAATACTTTTCTGTTTAAGTGGATTACTTAACAGAAGTAATGGAAGTCTGATGACCATCAGTTAATTTTGCTAATGTCGCTCAACACTGTAGAAGGCCTATGAGTTCCCTTTTTATTGTAGTTACGTAGATATAATATGGCCAGACTTTCACCAAGCATGCTGTTCCAGTTTGTGCAGATGTGATAATGTTTACAGAATAAACTGAACAACCAAAAGAATATGATGCACATTTTAATACAAAGTGGAAGAGTATTTGCAATCAGCTTTCCTTTTACCCAACAGCCAAAAAATACCTCAGCTCCAAAATTATCAGTCTTTCCATTAGACATTCACAATCCCTTACTCTCCTTCCCCTGCCTCTCCCTCTCAGGCATCATAACTGTACCAGTCATGTTTTAAAACACATTCTATAATTGGTCCCATTAACCATCATCAGTGAGACATTTAATTGCTTCTTTTGCAGTTGGTCGACATATTGGAATTGTGTTTTATTTAATCTATGTCAAGCCCTTACAGAAAGTCCAGTTACCACGCTTCACTTTGCTGTTTATTTTCCAGTGCATTATGTGTTATAACATGCTGCATGCTGAGAATTCTCAGGTTATAAAGTACATGACCAAAATCATTGCTTAAAAGCTTTTGGTGATTGCTTATGTCTCTCAGTCCTAACGCGTCAGTGAAATCTTTGGAAGAAAATTACAGTGCATGGAGATTTTAGAAAATCCACATTGTTTATTTTTTTATTTGCATATTAAATGTAGAAAATAATCTCACACAATATTATTTCTGATGGAGCCAGAAATCTCTCACACTGTGCAGAAGAAGGGAAGGCAGTGTTACAGGGATTAATAATGCATCTAATATGAATCTCTTGGTAAAATTAAAGATGAAAGAAACAACATAAAAATAGCATGAAAGCTGAGACATCAAAACACAAAAGCATGGGCATTCTGAATTCAGACTACCATTTCACTTTTTTTATAAATCTTTTGTTCCCAGGTGTGTAACAAAGAACTACATGGATTCAGAGCATCTTTGAGCCAAATTATTGCATCCATTTATGAAAAAAAATATAAATAGTTCAAGAGCTTTAATAAATACCCAATCACATGCCAGTAACTTCTGCAGGAAGGTAATAACGTAATGTACTATTGAGGCTCCCTGACACTTCAAATTAAAAATCCCTGTTTTCATAGCTTATAATTTTGCAAAATATTAATGAATTGGGGTGAATTTTTTGATGACAGATGTCTGCCTGAGGCTGTTTCTTTGGTGGGCAATATTCAATCAAACAACTCAACCATTTGGGAGAATTGAATTAGGGGAAAACTAACATTAAAAAGTGCTAGCCACCTGATTTTATAAAGACAAACCATGCTTTGAAGCCCAGACATCACAATTGCACTCAGCATGATTTTTTAACCTCTTTCAAAAAATAAAAAGTAATATGACCGGTTTTAAACATTAATAGAAAATTATAACCCTGTGTCTGCATACTCTGGACAAAAGGTTGCTAGAATTTGTTTG
Organism: Cettia cetti; assembly: GCA_013401135.1. Lineage (NCBI taxonomy): Eukaryota > Metazoa > Chordata > Aves > Passeriformes > Sylviidae > Cettia > Cettia cetti. The sequence continues at coordinate 13,961 of VZUI01030950.1, read as the reverse complement.
GACTTAACACTGTTCTCAGTGCTGTGCATAGAATTAAACATGCTCTAAGCCTCAGAGAGACTGAGGGCATTGCACATCACTCAACCACGTAGGAGTCATCCCAAATGAATGAATGAGCACACTTTATCCCTTGTGGTTCCTGCACATCACAACTCTGCATAACATTTGCTGTGGTTTGTTTCATGGTTTAGAGGGAAACGCTGGACTAAGATGATGTTAACCAGGAACCAAAGAAGGGAAAGAATCTCCTGTGTGGTCAATGAATATTCTACTAGCAAAAAGGAGCTCAAAGACATCACTGTAAAAAGTATCCACTAAACGTAGTCAACCAATATGAAATACCAACTCATTTTATTATTTCTGAACTACTGAGTACCATAAAGCTTACTGACAACAGTTCTCTCTCACAGAACAACACAACAGCAGGGTCATTTGTTGGGGATAACAAGACCACTACAGGTAAGGAGATGCTACATGATCACTAACGTAAGAACTAGTGCATCATTCAATGTTCTTGATGAACCCAGGGTATCAATTTTCATAAAAGAAATGGAGAAAAATTGATTCAGCAACCAAATGAGTGAATGCTGGTAGACAGGGATGATAACCTGACAATGAATGACTAAGAAAACTGAAATACTTTGGGGTTTTTCTCAGCCTTACCAGAAAAGCCTGCTCCCAACCCTCTGCTCTCAGGCAGAAGGATTATTTAGAAAAACTAGATTATTCGATCAGCAGAGCCTGAAAATAGCCCTAAGGCTGTGGAAGATAAGCCATTGTAATTATAAAGCTGTTTCCTAACTATCAAAAAACCACAGCAATAACAGATCATGCCTTTAAAAAATGTAAGTACAATCCTAGGAATTGTCAGCTGGACACAACAAGTGCAGTTCTTGGTGGGATGGAGGATGCATGTCGTCCATTTGTGAGCATGCCAAAGACAAGAAGGCAACCAAGATCAGCACATATTTACAAAGGCAAATCCTACCCGGCCAACATGATCGCTTTCTAAGACAAAATGATGGACCGGGAAGGTAAATGGTGACAGTGCCTGTAACTTTTACTCCACTAAGGCAATTGGCAATGCCTTCCCCCTGTGGTGGGACTGTTTATCCCACCACAGTTTCTCATTCTTGTGGCTGAGAAACTGTGGTGGGATAAACAGTCTTTTAACTGGGCGGAAAAGTGGCTGTAGCACTGGGTTCCAAGACAATATTCAGGGGCTTGACATGTAACAGTTGGTAATGAAACAAATACTCTAGGGATGAAAAGCAGTACAATATTTCCTCCTGGATGATGAAGCAGAATTTCCCTCAGAAAATTTGCTGAAAAACTGTTTGACACACCAGATTCAGCTCTAGGGACCTTGAGAAAAGTGAAGACTGGGTCAAGAGAAGGTTTGTGAAGCTCAGGAGGGAGAAGGCTTAAATTCTGCATGTGGGGTGGAATGACCACATGAAGCAGAGCTGGCTGAGTGGCACCTCAGTGGCACCAAAAGGACCTGGGGTTTGCAGTAATTATCAAGCTGATTATGAGCAGAAGTGCACCACCAACATGAACAAGAAAAAGTGCATATTGGGCTCCTCTGGTAGAAGTGAGGCCAGTGCTTAACATGTCACTCTACACAGCATTGACAAGGCTGCACCTGGAGTGGCATACCCAGTTTTTGGCTCCACAGCTCAAGAGGAGTGTCAGGAAACTAGAAAGAATCCATCTGAAAGCAAATGAGCTGTTCAGGAGCCTAGAGTATCTGGCCCACACTAAATGGAGAAACATGTAAGTGTTAGTCTGGAAAAGAGGAGGTTAAGGCACAGCCCAAAAGCAGCCTACTTCCTGAAGAAGTGCTGTTAAAAACATGACCTGACCAAACATTTTGGAATTATAGACAATTTAATAAGCAGCTATAGTAAGTGACAGCTTGAGAAATTCAAATTGAGAAATTCAAATTGGACATTATGAAAACTTTTGCTCTATACAGCATGAAGGAGTCTATAAAGTGGTGAAATCATCATCCTTTCTAAGAAAAGATTAAAAAAGCCACACCTGATGCCAATCCAGGACTGACATTAGCCTCACTTTGAACAGGAGGTGCAATATATGGACCACCACCTCTTCCAGCTACCACTTCTATGAGTCTAAAACAGGAAAAAAAAAAACCCTTTTGCTAAATCTGTCCCCCCAAATAGTGTAATTCAGGAAATCTGAATTGTCTAGGAATAAAAACACAGCCAAACAAACATTACTAATAATTTCCGTAGTCCATTCTTATTATGCTCAAAACTCATTTTTCACTCCATTTCCACAAATGGATTTTACCTGGAGAAAGATTCAATTACTTGACATCAGCTATGGCAAGTAAATTTTTCCTCTGTAGTGACCATCTATTACTTAAATCTTATCCCATCCCCCTCTGCAGAGTTTAACTTCTCTTCAGAGTCTTCCAGTTTTTATAGGACTGTTCTGTCAAGAAGAGACTTACTGATACAGAGTATCTGCAAAGATGAAAGAATTTCTGAATATAATCACCGAGGGAATAAGTTGTAGCAATTCACAAGATTTACAGATTTCAAAATTTTAAGGTCAGAAACGAGAATGTGAGAAGTTACCTGATAATGCAACAGTTTCACAGAAAAAGGTCGTAGTTGGGTGACAATCTAAATGTGAATTAACAGTGCCACTCTGATGCAAAAAGGCATAGACCATAATAAAAGTTAGAAATAGTCAGACAGCCTGTAAACAATTCTACTGTTCTACTCTGCTCTGTTCAAGCCTCAGCTGGGTTTCTTTTTCCAATTTTGAACACCACAGTTTGTGAAAGATTTAAAATTGAAGAGAGCTCAGTGGAATAGTGTGAACAACTGGGATTCTAGAAAACATAACTGGAGAGAAAGTAAAACATGAATGAATTATGATTCTTTAACCTAGGAAAAAAAACCAAAAAGACTGAAAAGCAGATTTTTTTCAAATATATAAAAGGTTGCAAGTGGGAGAGAAATAATAAATTATTTTTCCATGATCTAAGAGAACAAGAAGTGATGTGTTTCAACTGCAGTAGTGTTCAAAATTAGGATTAGAATATTAAAAAGCAGTATTAAAATGGTAAGAATAGTTAAGTGCTGAAATAGATTTTCTAGGAGATTGTGGACTCTAGAACTTTAAAGACCTTTGAAAGACTATTCATGATGGACCAATACTCACAGAGATATTGCTCAGGAATGGTGCAGATTAGATAATGAATATACTGAAGTGCTTCTTTCTTATTTTTCCTTTGGCTATATGGAAACCAATGAATTTATTTGCCTGCTACAAAAAATGTGCTGAGCATTAGATTGTATTGCTCTTCTTTTCCAAAGGGTTAATTTTATTTTTTTTTTAAATAGAGTGTTGTATCTATCCTTTGGATGTGACTTGGTTTCTTCCAGCTATCTTGGACTGATGGGTTTTTATCCTGATACCATAAAAATTCCCACTATTTCATTTACAAAGAGGACTTAGGATTATCTGCCAGAAACATTTCCATACTATAAGTACTTTTCAAGCCTTTGCTCATGTAATAATCCAGAAAGTGAATATGAAAATAAGGAGCAATTTCTGTTAATGAAAATTATTCAACAAAACAATTTTGCTCAATTAATACATTTGATAAAATAGCTATTTTCTCATAAGCTATTTGTGAACAGAAGGGGGGGGAAAAGACAAGAAAGAAATAATGTGTCTAATAAATTATGCACTAAGGATCATGAGCCCAGTTAAAGCTGAGATGAACATAAATGATTTACACCATTTTCAGTTTAACTATTACTGTTGGATCTTTTCAGACTCTTTCGTCTTTATTAGCTGCATTTATCTCTAATCCTCAACTGTACACATAATAAGGTTTAATCATATTTGGTGTGGGTAGGTTATCACTGGACACATAACAAGGTTTAATCATATTTGGTGTGGGTAGGTTATCAAAGCCCAGTTTACTTGTGCAGGTGTCCCTGAGGTTGCAAGGAATTATCTGTTTATGGTCTGGAAAAGCATTCATGTGCCCAATACTATGTATGACTTCAGTTATAAACACAGCTCACATGCTGCTGTCAGGATGTTTTAAATAAAACAACTACTTTTTTTTAATTATTTTATTTGGCAAATAATCTGTGTACCGAGAAATATATTACTCAGTCACACAAAACATTTTTCAAGTTCAAGTTAAATTCAGCAAAACTTTTCAGTTCAAAAATATTCATCATTTTTGCAGATTCTAAATATTTTGTTTTGACATTAGCATTTAGTAATTATAATTAATGAGAAATACCTCTCATCTTTCAAAAGAAAATTTCACTTTCCACTTACTTATGCTTCATATATAATTATCTCTTTTATCCAATTTAAAAAAAAAGTGCATATTTTAAAAAATCCCATTCTTCAGGTCAAAACCATTGACTTAATAAAAAATTACACTTTCATAAGTTTGGTTTTGTTGTTGGTTTTTTTTTTTTTGGTTTTTTTTTTGTTTTTTTTTTTTTTTTTTTTGCAGGGGTATTTAATATCTGGTAAAGTTTCAAAAACTTCAGAACATATAAACTGTCTCTTTTTTTTTTTTTTTTAAGCTGAGCTAAAAGACTCACTGACCATATCAGGGCTGTATAATTGTGAATTTCACCATACTCTGGACATGGGTTACCATCTCAGCCTCAGGTGATTATCTCCCCATGAAATGGCCACAGAACAACAATCTTTACAAGCTTATCCCACGGATCAAAGTCTTCAAAGGCCTTTTATCATGAGCAATCCTCTTGTATTCTGCTAACACAGCACAGAGATTGCATGTGCCACGCTTTCACACACAGAATTTCATCTCCATTGTGGATTATTACCCCTCAAACTTGATGACATCCAAAATATAATTTGTATAGCACTGTATATAAAACATCAATGGTGGTCTAAGGATCAGGAAAGTGAAATTAAATGAGTATGCAGTTATATTACTGAAGTTTATTTGTGTTTGACAGTACCCCCATATTTGTTGTATTTCACTTATACCTCCCCTGGAGAGATATCTCCCCTGGAGACAGCTCTTGTCCTATATAATTGCTATCAGGCAACACAAAATATCTTCTGTGGCAAAAGAAGCAGGAATATTCCCATTTACATAGGAGAAGGTAAGCAGAACAGAGATTAAGGGATAGAGCAAATAATGCATTTAAACATCTAAAGAAGGATTTGGAGAAAATGGAGATGTTTAGGCAGAAACTGTAATCTGAAAAGCAAAGCAACAGCTGCTGCCTAAACTTGGAGGCACTTAAACCGAGGAGAGACTGTAGATTTGAGTTTACAAGAGGTTAGTGCTTCTCATTAGAGGCATGCCTGAAGTTTCCTGAATGCAAGCAGCACAGCACCTATCAGCAGAGGCCTGCTGTGAACTCCTGCTAAACCCCTGAGGATTCTCCTCTGTGCTGTGTTCTGCAACACCAGCTGTCCACCGCAGGCCTGAGCACAACACAAAATCATAAGGTTTTAAAACATGCCTGCCACAAACTGTGATGCGCTTGACCACCCATTCCATAATCAGCAGCAAAATCTGAAACCATGAAATTAGGATGCAGTTCTTTTTTCTGTTTTGTATAAAAGAACGAAGCACCTGTTTTTGGATGAATATTCTCATCTTAAGGCTATTTCCATTAAATAATCTTTGAACTAGGGGAACAGTAATAGGAACCCAGGTACCTGTGCCTTCATGTGAGTATTCTAATCTCTTAGTTAAAAGTTTTGTTCATGTTTCTTTGAACAATTTTCTCAACAAGGGCAAAGTTACAACATGGTAACTAGAGAATAGGCAGATAGCCTGTAGTGTGTCTTAACTTATAGGTACACACTTCAACTGAATGACAGTTTTAAACCACTGTGGTTACACAAGGAACTAAACCCAGAATTCTGACACCTAAGATGAGTAATATGCCCATGTTTTAAACAGAAAAGTGCTTCTAGTTCTTTAAATAATAATTGATGGCACCAGCCTAGGTCTCAGTGATATGACCAGGGTAACTAAAAGACTTTTTACCACAGTTAAGAGTAAAACAAACAGCTACAAAGCCAGTCTTTTCTCAAGTCAGATATATTTTCTTTCAGTCAGACTTTTTTTCCTACTAAAATTCAACTAATTTCTGCATTTTTTAAAGGGGGAAGGAAGAAGTTAAGGTACTACTGTCATACCTTATGCAACTTGTCCTGAGTATATTCAAATCATGCTGCATCTTCTAAACTTAGGGATAAACATAAATTTTGCATGGCTTTTTTCTTCCATTATTATTGAAGAAACAACACAGCTAAGTAAAATGAGCTGTAGTCTACACACATTTATGCATTATACATAAAGTAGTTGGTTACAGTTTAGTATGCTACAACTCTAAAAAAATCCTTCTGTAAACAATAGTTTTGTATGGACACAATCAGAAAAAAAAAAAAAAAAAGAAAGAGTACAAAGATAACAGGGTTAACCTGTGAGCCAATTAGCTGAGACAGACAAAGGTGAAAGAATTATATACACGAATAGACACAACCCAATGGACCCAAGATTGTTTGGAGGCAGGGAAAATCTTGCTTGGAAATTACTACTGGAAACAGTATTGAATTTACAAATTTGAGCTACTCAATTTTTGTTGAGCAGAAACTTATTTTTAATGGCATCGCAGTGCAATCTCAATGACTTTATTCAATACTTATATACCTTAGCAAATTGAATGACTTCTAATTGTATGCATTTGTCATTTCTAAGCATCTACAGCTGTATTCTTTCTTTGAATGCAGACGGAAATATCACTGGATTCAAAGAAAACTGTGTGCATGTACCTCTGACAGCCTTTTCTTATTGTAGGCAGGATGATACTGGTCTGGCCCTAAAATTGATATGCATTTTGAATGATTTAGGTCTCCAGAACTGAGCTCTGTATTTGAAAAAGAAAAATAGAAGCTCCCTCCAAAGAGTTTTCATATATAGCAAGGTATGATTCCCTTACTGAATCTAGCTCTGTAACTCAGTCAAAAGGGTTCAGCTAACAGCATAAACCATGAGAGTGAAGCTCAAACTGTTTATGAATAGCAAGTGTCACACAGATTGAATTTCTGCTTTGCTATTCAGTCAAGGGGTATTTGTTAGTGCTTATAATATTTAGAAAGTCATTTTTGAGTTCAGGTATTGAAAGACTCACAGATAAAATATATTTTATAAAATATTAACTAGCCTAATAGAAAGAAGCATTGGATGCTCATTTTATTTCAACATTTAATTTTCATGGGAGTCCTTCAGGGCAGCAGAAATATCATACATATTATTAAAAATGAGCAAAATTATAATACAATGCAGCTACAGAACAATGACTTAATAAAGGATCCCAAACCACATATGAAAATGGAAAAAGTCAAGCAAATAATCCTGTTGTAATAGAAGCAGGCAGATATTAGGTTATGTACAGCTTTCCAATTTTAAAAAAAAAAAAGGCAAAAAAAGGAAATATAGTGGACAATCTTTTTAATTTTAAAGGGGAAATGCAAGAAAATGTCATGTCATAGTTAAGAGAACATTTTGCCTTTTCTCTTTCAGTAGTTTGGAAAAGAGCTAATAATAAGATAATCATAATTAAGTAACCAGTGTGCCCTTGGGAATATATTTATTATCTATTTATTTTAAAGTCATTTAGGGACAAAGTTAACATATCATCAGTGGAGAGTCATACAATGAAAATGTAATTTTTGTGAAGAACCATTACTTTATTCCTTATGGTCTGATATTTCTGAAAAGGTTCTAGTCTTTAAAACTGATTTAGGAAAGCCTTGTTTGCAGCTCCAAAATGTTAATTAAAGAAAGACATCAAAAGGTTGATCTGCCATGTGATAGTAGTCCACCTAACAAGATTGCATTAGAAAACAATTACAAAAATTTTTGAATTTTTTTTCTGGCAGCTTATTTTTTAAAGTTGCACTTCTTTCTGGAGATATTTTTTCCCTGTACAAACATTGCAATGTCATTTTTATTTCAGATTTATTTGTAGCAAGAGCTAGAGGAGACTGTGGAAATTTTCCTAGTAGACTGCCATTATTATCCTCCTTTTACAGAAGGAACAATGTAACCACCTTTATTAAAGCCATGTCAAAATCCTATATTCAGAAGGGACCAATATTCATGCTTATTTCAGTTTCAGAGCACCAGCTCCAAAGTGCCAACACCTTTAAAAAAGATGTTTTTCTTCTGGCAGATATTCAAAATCTTATTATAGAACTGCTGTGGATTCAAGCTCACTCTGTAACTACATGATCACAGAATAAGCTGTGAAAGGAACTGAGGGAGTAGGTAGTTGGGGTGAAAGTTTGCTATCAACTGGAATCTTCTTACTCATTATTAAACATAATATGAAACTGTGTCTTTACCAAAAATAAAATAAAAAAAAACCAAACAACCAACCAAAAAACCCCAAGCCCGAATGGGTTAAATAAAAATAAAATAAAAATAAGAGAATAAAAATTTCTTATACTGAAACTACCAGTATATGATTAAACTAGCAAATTTAAGATCAAGCTTACTTTACCATCACCTTTCAATCACACACACAGCCACTACTCCTGTGGCTACAATCACATGGTTAGGTTCACCAATAGGCTAGACTATATTTTATATTATTTTGTAACACAGAAAAAAATAAAATAAAATGCATGTAAATACATTTTAGACTACATTTCCAAAACAAACAAACAAACAAAAAGCTTGCATACTGTAATATTACAATTATAATTGTAATATTGTAATATTCTACTATGAATAAACAATTTCTCCTTATTTGACTGTGGTCATGTCTGTTTAGAGAGTTTTGATGTTGTTGTTGGTTTTGCTGTTTAGTTTCTTCTGCCTCTATATTAAAATGGAGACATTCTAAAACACTCAAAATAACTTTGAAAAAGACATAATCCAGGAAATTGGAGGATCAAGAAATAAAACTCACTGTTAATTGATCCAAGTTCATGGTCATCAACATCCAATTCTTCAAAAGTTCATAAATTATATTGTTGCAATCATGGGGAAGGCTTCTTTGCTTATAGTAGTAATTTAAGCTATAACATCCTCCCCCTGAAAAAAAAAGTCTATGCATTCAGTTCAGTTTCCATTTAGTGTACAGACACAGACATCTAAATTAAAATCTAGTCCCTCAGCTATTTTTCTTTCATACTCCAATGAATGAATATGATGCTACTGACAGGGATCGGAGTGCAAGATCTACAAACTCCTCTGTCACTTCCTCAGGGTTTGCTATTTCTGCTCAAGATCAGGTCTGATAAAATGAATCTTGGATAAGATGTCCAGGAGAAAAGAAAAGTTAATGAGTTAAGAGTTTTGTGGAGCTGGGATGGGGCTTCAGGCCCTGACTTGGGAGCTACATCAGATCTCTGCCCCAAGCTGGGACCAGGCTGAAGAGTTGGGACAGCCTTGCATGACTGCCATGACTTCCCTTGGCTCGGCCTCAACCAGCCCCAGCCCAGCACTCCTGCTCTTCTCCCCTTGCCAGCATACTAGGAGGTTGCACCTGGGTGCAACTCCAGCTCCCCAAACCCTGCCCCTGCCCAGCACCCTGACCTGCTGCTCCTTGAGAACTTAAAAGTAACTACCCCATTTGGGATTCTGTCCACATAACAGCCTTCCAAAGAAAAACACTTTTAAATGAAGGTATTTCTTCCTATTCCTCCTCAAAATCTTTCCTACTACAATATGTTTTTGGTTTTATCACTTGATCAGAAATTAAGTCTGGAGTCCTTACAAGTGTTATTTGATAAAAAGAATCTGGGTAGAGTCTAAGCAGTTGGCTACACAGGCCCAGCCCAAGAATCAGTGATGTAGTATTCATACAATTAATTGGTAGTAAGGCCTTTTGAAAAGCCTTGGCACGAGTCAGATACTATTCTTCCATACATTTTAGGGATTAAAATGGATTAGGAATAATTCCTATAAGGTAGTTTAGATACAGTCATTTGGTTTTGGAGTTTAGAACATTCAAACAGATAATTATGTGGTTATAGCTGTACCTCAGGGCCAAATAGGTCCTGGACAATTTTACTTACAAGTGACCCTGTGAATGCAAGAATCATGAAGTCACCAGAAGCCAGCAGAAGATCAGAAAAGAGGCAAAAGAAAAACTGTGACCACAATTATCTTCTTGAGTTTTCACATTTTATATTTCACCATCACTGGATAAAAATGGCAAAAACTGTCCAAGGCTGAAGGGCCAATCCAGAAAGGACCACAGCGGGTCATCTGGTCCAACCTCCCTGCTCAGGCAGGGTTACCCCAGAGCACACAGCCCAGGGTTGTATCCAGACAGTTCTTGAATATCTCCAGTGAGGGAGACTCCACAGCCTCTCTGGGATATCTGTTCCAGTGTCCACCCACCTGCACAGTAAAGAATTTCTTCCTCATGTTCAGGTGGAACTTCCTGTGCATCACTTTCTGCCCGTTGCCTCTTGTCCTATTGCCTGGCACCACTAAGCAGAGCCTAGTCCATCTTGACATCCTCTTTTCAGATACTGATAGACACTGATGAGGTCTCCCTCTATAATCTCAAGGCTGAATTGGCCCAGGTCCCTCAGCCTATCCAAAACCTCAGGACTCTCCCAGACTAGTGAGATGTAGAAATTGTATTTAGTTTCTACCAAGTGTAGTGTGCCTGAAATAGATAAGAGCTTCTAGGCCTCTGAGATTTGATGTTAACAGGATTGTAATGGACAGATTTCTACAATCTAAAGTCCATAACAGATAGGAAAGTTTCCATCCTTATCATCAGTTTTTTTATCTCTAGTTGTTTTTTGAAACATGTGTTCCTAAATTTTTCTGCACAAATGTTCTCCACTCATTAAACCAATAGTGGTTTCAACTCCACTTTTAGCAACAGAGGTCCAAGGCTCCAAACCTCAGCTTAAGGCAAGATGAAAAGAACATTTTAAAAAAAAATGGTTTAAAAAAAAACGACTGAGTATCTCTTTTGAAATGTATTTTAAGGGTATTCACTGTATTGAATTAAATATAAATGCAACAGTTACAAAATGCCAAGCACGAAAAAAGGCACAAAAAGAAAAAATAGCAGGGGAAGAATATATTCACTCTCTCAGAGCTGACCAGGACAGAGCTAGAGATGATGATGTCATCGGGTTTCGTTCCTATGTTCAGAATGCAGAAAAAATTATTAGAGTCAGTAATAACACATTAGGAATATTGTGAATTCCCATGTCCTGGTGCAAGGAGAGATTATGACCCTTGTTAATGAGGCTGAAGCTGGTCAATGGAAGTGTGGACACAGTGATGCTGCACTGCCAGTGCTATCATCTAAGAGCAGCCAAACCTGCAATCACTGCTTTGCTAAGGAAGCACCCAGAAGTTAAAGATCTAAAGCAGATAATAAATTCATTAATCAAATTAGCTGAGAAAAAAACCAAAAAACAGGCATCTCCAGCAATGTCCTTTAATCACAGTTATATAAAAGTTTGGGGGTTGTTGGTTGATGGGAGTGTTTTGTATATTTTCCTTTTTAAGGCAACTTCTTGACACTATCATAAAACTGTGACTGAAGAGAAACTGAGGGAAGATTTCTTCCCAAGGGATAGTGGTAGAGCACATAGCACTGATGAAACAGTGAACAGAGAAGAGAACTGAAATGAAACAAGGAAATGGGTGTTGGAGGTGTGTTGAATAGAGGTCATGAAAAGAAGTGAATGGTAAGGGATTGTAAGTGCTTCAACAAGAGACAGGATACTCTCATTGAGTAGACTTGCAAAACCACAGAGGATTGCCCCAAAAATAGTTAAAATTTGGCAGGAGATACTCCTCCTAGTTCAAAGGGCAGAGCCTTTCTTATACCCAGACTCCATCCTTCTGCACCTGCAGCTTACTGAAGCAGTCTGTTCTCCACTGTTTTGCATGAAAAGGATGAAATAATGTTTTGTTTGTTTAGTACTATCTAAAAATTACTCCACATAGCCTTGATGATTGGCAAACGTGGGAAGTGTGAACTGTGCGAGTGCAACCTAAAAAGATGCAGACTTTAAACGGGAAAAATGTAAAGTGTTTAGAAAACAGAAACTGTCGATGAAGGTCTACAGAAAATGGCTTTCAGCTTGGATTAGCTTTAACAATGAAGCACATTAACAGTTATTACAAAAAAATCAAAATATTTAAACACTGTTTTACAGCCTTAGCTCTAAACCTATTACAGTGTCCTCATAATTTAATTTAAAATGTTGCAGTAGGTGAAGGTCATGCTGTAAAAGAACATATAATTTCTGACAATCATTAGAAAAGTATTTACACAATTCTAGAGACAAATAACATCCGTTATGCTTAGTCCCCTGAAACTTTAAAATGCGTGTATTAGAAAACAATCTTTATTTTTCAATTTTTTTAAAGTTATCTTTTTGATTCTACAAACCATGATTGTTGCACCCTTAACTGCTGTAAATCAGCTTAATTCCTGTAGTCTCAGGCCATAACCCCTGAGTTTATGAGACATGGGAAGACTCTAACCATCAATAGATTAGTATAACTGCCACAGTGAAAAAAATAACTGATGTCAATTTTTAAATTTCACTGAACATTCTTTTTTTTTTTCTCTTCCATCTATGATGTGATGCCTTTGGATATGTTGAAGAAATAATGAGAACCAGAAGATGCCTTTCTAGACAGACAGCTATATCAATATTTTAATGGGAAAAGGATCAAACTAAACATGCCCATCTAAGAAACTCAGCATTTGATCCATATGAACATAGATATACAGCTTGAACCCTGAAAAATGGAAGTTCACTATTTTTATTTAAGGGATGTATGTCTCTCTATAATGAGAATAAAGTGATGGCATTATTGTTCTTAGATAACTAAACCTGAAGACTGGGAAAAGGACAGCAGCGAAGAGAGATGTTATCCATAAACACTGAAAGCAAAAATACTTATGGCTAGATGACAAAACTATTTTCACTGCAAAGAAATGAGTAGATTTACTTTCAGCTAAAAATGGTACTTTAATATGATTCACATCTGAACCAAAGAATGTCATTAGATTTTTTTCATGAAGTGTCTTAAATATTTAAATTCTCACTTCTCAGACGTTCACATGGTTACAGAGCAAGACTAAGAACACAGAAGAACCAGGTTACAGTCCCATCATTGACACAATGATGGATTACAAACCTCCACCCCCCCACCACCATTATGGGGGAAGAGTGGTCAAATGAACAAATCATTTCTGAGTTCCATTTCCATAATGTGCACAAGTGGGTGCAAAAGTGTGTACTGTTAGTAGCTACTACAGATGAAAGATTTTTAGATTTTATACATTTTCAGAAGAAATGGACTGCTACTGCCAGTCATTTCTTTACTTAAGAAAAGCCATAGCATGTCTTCTAAACACAGCTGAGGACAACCCACAACTGCTACTTTGTCCAGATGTGGACAGACCGAGTTGCCTCACCTACTGCCAACCATCAAGCATTCCAACTTCACATCTAGGCGACAGGTAAGAGATAGGCACCTCCTTAAGGCACTTCATGGCGTCCTAAAATAGAAGGTGTAACAGGCAAGACGAACAGCCCTCTGGAAATGCCTGTCTCTCTTCAGCAAAAGGAAACGCAGGATACCAGCTCAGACCGCACAGGTGTAACTTGAGGTTGATGAAGTGAGGTGAGGGGCACCCACTTCCAGCCTCGAGAGAGAAGAAGGGCCGGCCCTCCTGGGCGCGTTTGATAGAAATTAACCCACCCCCGTCTTTCTTTTTTTAATTTGTTTTTATTTCTTTCTTATTTACTTCTGTCCGGTGCAGGGGTGGCTTGGCAGCGGCTTCACGCGGCGGGCACGATCTACAACCCCTTTCCCCCGGGACGGCCCGCCTGCCGCAGCCCCCGGGCCGGCCGGAGCAGCCCGAGGGTCGGGGCCGGGCGGAGCCGCGCCG